>PIJE02006663.1:0-5000 GCA_002895965.2 Coryphaenoides rupestris
CTTCAGGGTAACAGCTTTTTAACACCTCCCCCTTTTTGTCTCTCATGTTCCCCCCTCTCTCCCCCCCCCCCCCCAGACCAGTCATTTGTGGATGCTAGCAAGTACTCCTCAGCCAGCTCTCTGCAGGGCCTTGCCTTCAGCTGAAGTACGTCCGTCCGTCCGTCCGCCCGCCCGCCCGTATGTCCTCCTGTCTGTCACTCTTTCAACCCCCGTCGGTACCAGTAGCACGTTGACCATGTTAACCGCGGAGCACCATGAAAACACAACGTCGAGACGCACAACAAAACACGGAGCGGCCTGACGCAAATACAGCCGTGTCCATTCAACACAGCAGTACAGCAGTACGGGCTCTGTGGTCCCAATGGCGAGGGGATGTCCATTGTTATTTGACTTTATTTAACTCTTTATTTGACAAAATCTATTGGAATTTTCCCTGATCACTGATAACACATTACATTACAGCGTCTTGTAATACGTGTCAGTACGTCGATGCATTCATCGAACGTGTTGCCGTCAACATTTGTACTCTAATATGAGCTCATTAATTGATATTATTTCACTTTGCATCCAGATGCATTGCTCTCTCTCTGAACGGCTGTTAATATGTTGAACATGAACATTTTGTGGTGTCGTTTTGAAGTCTTTCAGTTTTCCTTCTCAAGCTTCACCACCTCAAAGCACAGCTGCAACGAATATGCCTCTCTGGCGTGCGCACACACACACACACACACACACACACTATATATATCACTACATAGTATAATAATGAAGGAGATTGTAATATACCTGCCCTACATCATATGTGTGTGTGTGTGTGTGTGTGTACGTGCGTGCGTGCGTGTGCGTGTGTGTGTGTGTGTGTGTGTGTGTGTGCATGTGTCTCCTACGTATGCGCCCGTGCGTACGCGTGTGTGTGTGTGTGTGTGAACAGCGTGAGGCGGAGCCAGCTCAAGTCAAGAGGATCTGTCTGTCTTTATTTATTGATGTTTACCACTTCACCACCATAACACAACAGGGTTTGTTGTACAGATGGGGAAACACATTGATGTTATTTACCAAGGGAATTTTTATGATGATGAAATATTTGGCAATGTTTTAAAGACCTCTCTTTCTTTCTTTCTCTCTCTTTCTTTCTTTCTTTCTCTCTCACTCCCTCTTTCTACAACCCCCTCCCCTCCTACATCTCTCTCTCTCTCTCTCTCTCTCTCCTCTCTCTCTCTCTCTCTCTCTCCCTCTCTCTCTCTCTCTCTCTCTCTCTCTCTCTCCATCATACAGTCATTCCCGCAATGATTGTCCCACCGATGTAACCGTCACGATGTTTGTGTACGCGGACAACGCACACGTACTCTATGAATACCTTGTGTGTGTGTGCGTGTGTGTGTGTGTGTGTGTGTGTGTGCGTGCATACATATGTGTGTGTGTGTGTGTGTGTGTGTGTGTGTGTGTGTGTGTGTGCGTGTCGGTGGGAGGGAGCGGTGGAGACAGCCCACTGGCAGGGTGAAGAGGCTCAGCGTGTGTGTGACATGTGTGACAGACTCCGGTTCGGGGATCCCAGGCGATCCAGAATAATCTGAAGGAATCGCCTCCAGCTCAGGCTCTTTCTACCACAACAATAACCAAACAGCCGACGGACACGCTTTGGGCAGGGAGACGACAGAGGACAACCAAAACTACAATGATTGTTTGCCACAAAGAAAAAAAAAATTATTTGGACTTTGTATACTGTACATCAATGCTTTTATAGGAGAAAGGCCAAGCCTACATTACCCACAATACACCACCATCAAGTGTGCAAAGGAAGTGTTTATTTTCGAGACACTCGACTTCCTCTTTTTTTGTTTACTGTGTTTCAGAGAATATTATTCCGTGATATTCATCCTTTGAGGTGTATGCTAGCGGTTTTCTATTGGTTAATTAACAAAGCAGATGACGATGTAGATGAAGATGAGAATGTGAAGGATCGCACGAACCACGTGCAAAACAAAATGAAGGGCGACGACTCCGGTGACGTCGGCGACGCCGCGGGCGACGGCGGCCATGACGTGACGGACATGAAGAGAGACATGTGACAACAAACTCCACCACCATGACGCCAAACACGAGCCCCCCTCAGATGTTTTCTTTGCCGCGCCAAAACCATCCTGCCATTGTAAAGACACAAGTCACGGTTGCATAGTGTTGGCAAGCCGTTGGTCTGTTGCAAGCCCCAAGGTGGTTATATATACAGTATATATCGTTCAGCAACATAAATGTTCTTCAAATCCCACGGTTTACCGAAGTTTGCCAAATTCCACCATTGTTTTTTGATAAGAAAACATGCCCCCCAAAACGGTTGGAAATTTTCTTTTTTTAATTTGATTTACATGCCATTCACCCCAACCTGAAGTTTTTGAGCGTTCTGTCATATTCAAGCGAATCTTAATTTCTGTTACTTTTGTCGGTCACGTTTAGCGAGGGGAAGGAAGTGTTTCTGAAGGGCAGACATGTAACCCATTGTAATGTGGAGTCTTCCAACAGAACCGGTAGCAATGAAGGAATCTATTGACGCCGCTGTGTCTCAGACGTACGTCCCATCCGGAGATTTTGAACCGGCCTCTCTGCCGCCGAAACCCACCTGGATTGGTTGTACAACGTCTGGTCAATCTCTGTAAGAAGGAGACATGTCTTGAAGACTGCTGGTGGTTCTGTACTGGTGATTTTGCTGTGTATATTGAGTGTGTGCCCACGCCGTTTGTCTTCTTGAGTGATGCCTCCATATTTGTGTATTTTGGTTTGCAGAGATTATTTTCTTTGTGTGTCTGTTTGTTTTTCATGAAACTGTGAGCAGTTGGCCAATCACATTGTTCCCTGTGTTCCACAACTAGCCAATGGTGTGTCTTAAAAGTTATGCTGCAAAAATCTCCAGTCATTTCACAATCCACTGAGTCTTAATAAGGGGAAAGCCAAGTTGAGAATAATTTCACTCATCTTTGATGTATAATAATCAGTCATTATTACCATAATCACTATTCTATGATTGTCTCTCTTCTCAAATTCATCTCCTGTGTTTTACTTGTTTTAAAGGAAAACCTGAAAATCTGATCATTCACAAGGGTAATGTCTTAAAACATATACTGTTGCGGTGTAGCGTAATTAGCCAATGGTGTGTCTTAAAATGTGTCTTAAAATTGAGTTAAATTCCTTTTAAAATCCATTTGTCTTGAACGACGGAAGTAGCCAATGGTGTGTTGTGAAGTAAAGCCCCGCCCCCAAACCCTATAGTGCTTCCTGTTTCACTCTCCAGTCTTAATTTATGAACTTTGCTTTGCCAAAACTTTTGCTTAAGATATTGTTTTGCCTGAAGAACAAGTTTGATGCCAGCTCCACTGCCCACTGTAGTTGTTGATGTGTTTTATTTTGTATATTCAGCATATTCATGTGTGTTACCTTATATGCCCAAATTTCAGAAAAAAATAAAACGTTTACAAGCCACATGAAACAAATCAAATGTGTGCTGGAAGATGAACTTCATGTAGTGAGCTAAAACAAAAACTAGCAAAAACTAAAACCGAAATACTCTGTTATTCAATTAATTAGACAATCAAATTGATCAGAATAATCGATGTGATGTGTTAGCGCTAAAGGCGTTCCCAACTTGTCGGTGACCCATGACCCATGACCTATGACCTATGACCCATGTGTGGACAGTACTTTTGCCCCAGGGGCACACATTTTTTTACATTATCGTTATCATGTTATATATATATATATATACAGTATATATACATATATATATATATATATAGTTAATCCTCTTTTATTTCTCTATCCCTCTTCGTCTTCAAAACATACTCATCATTAAATAAAACTGACAAGATAATATATATATTTTGGAGGGAAAAAATGTCTGATGCAAAAATAGTTTGTGGCCATCCCACGACCCACTTGGTCCCCTACTTGGTGCTCGGCCATAGTTTGAAAACCACTGAACATGTGCAGTTTGTATATAATTAGACAACTATTTTAAATTAAGTTTACAATATTTTAAATGCTTGATTACCCTTTAAATTGATACAAACCAGAAGGAAATCTGATATTTTGTCACAATATACACAGTCAAATAAATTGAATTGATTTTCATTTACATTCATGACATTTTTTTAATCACCCGCGTTGTAAAGAGTAGTCGAACAATGAAGTGGAAATTCCCAAGAACAGCACTCTCTACTGTAAAGTAATAATTGTTGCAATTTGTGTGTATGTTTATGATTGGCTAAAATTGGTGTGATATCAGAAGGTACTAATTTGCACCAATCAAAATGAACTGCATTACCTGTGTTCTATACTAATGCTCGAGTATAGGCAGGCAGGGAACAAAAAATCCTGATGATTTTTCATTTTTGTCAGAAAGAAAAACTGCAAGTGTGCGGCCATAACTGTGTGGAAAAACCACAATGTGTAAAATTGATAAGTCTCTCCTTTGTTTGGGGTATTTATGAAAAAAGAGAGGGACACAAGCCATGATTACTTATTTCTATCATCCCAGATATAAGCCATTACCTCTTTTTAGATTATACGTTGTTCTTTTGTCCTTTCCATTGTTTTTGTCATTGCTTAATCGTTTTAATATTTGCTTGATTTGAATTCTGATTTGAATTGCTTTTCCTTTGCTCTCTGTTTGCCTCTCTCTCTCTCTCTCTCTCTCTCTCTCTCTCTCTCTCTATGTATCTATCTTAAGCAGTTTGTTTCTCCTTACTTCCCCAATAATATTATTCTTCACTCTCTGATCACCTGTTTATCAAAAGTACTACTAATACTCTACACGTCTGAATTTCACTTATTTTCCCCTTTGGTTTTATCCTCTTTAATGCATTTATTTGTAGAATTGTCCCATCTATTTATTTCATCTGAAACTATGGGTCTGGAGACCACTTTTTGTCTGTGTTTGAGTGTAAGCGTGTGTGTGGTGTGTGTTTTGTACACGTGTGCGCGTGTGTGGTTTGTACACGTGTGCCTGTGTG
>PIJE02006663.1:10000-14576 GCA_002895965.2 Coryphaenoides rupestris
GGTCAGGAGATCTGTCACAGAGTATTTAAAGATCCTCATCATGTGCCCGTTCAGAAGTGTGAAGTCCATCGGATGAACGATGAACAGATTCCTTCAATTAATTAAAGAGACAGGTTGCAGACTGTCACGCGCCACACACACACACACACACACACACACACACAAATGCACACAGACAAACACACACTGTTACAGCCTCGAGCCGCGCGGAACAAGAAATAAGGGGGGAAACGGAGGAGTCAAATATACAAACATGTTTATTCCAACAGACAAAGTATCAATCAGCAAGCCACCAAGGCTATATCAAATGGTCAATGTCCCAAGGTCATATGGTCCAAGCAACAAATAAGCCCAACAACGAATCCAACAACGGGTCCAACAACAAAGCTGCCGTGCCCTCTCTTAAGCCACACGGTCAGCGGTTCCAAACACCTGATGCCACAGGTCTGCCACAATGCTGCCTGCCATGAGAGGAGGGGCGGCTGCACTCTTATACCTGAGGACCTGCTTAATAGTGTACACCTGTGCACCAGCTCAAGCAATTAAGCCGATCCACTCCTGCAGGAAACAAAGAAACAGAAAAACACCAAAAGGGAAACAGCCCAGCGGGCCGTAACACCCTCCCCCTTAAGAACAGGGAACCAATAGGTTCTCCTGCTACCATACACTCTTATTTTCAACTAAAAGTCTGCATTGTTGTATGCATGTTTAAACAACCACATGTAACCTCCTCCCACCTCATCACAACATCCGCACACGGGAAGCATGACTAACGGCCAGGAAGGGGAGACATTAGAGGTGTAATAAATAACCCATTTGAATGGGAAAATCGGTTTTTGATGTAAAAGATGCGAGTGCATCGGTACACGGACCCCTGGATCGGTCTAAACGTAGCATGAACCGGCCGATGGCCCGATCACAAAGTTATGAATCGGTTTTATGTTGTTGTTGTGCTGCTGAATCCTCCGTCTGCTCAGTGTCTGCAGCGCTCTCTCTCTCACACATACACACACACACACACACACACACACACACACACACACACACACACACACACGTCATAGTAACGTTAGATAGCGCTCTGTTTGCGAGGAAAGACAAAAAAATGTCCGATACGATTCCACAATGTGAACGCATGTTACATTGCAAACAACACTTTAAAAGACTGATATTCTATAAGAGTTCTTACAGTTTGACACTTTGTTGTGTTCTGTTTGCAAAAAAAATGTGCACAAGGGATGTCTTGAAATTGTTATAATTTTCTACCTCAGTAGTTCATTGTTCCTGATCTGAGTCTACACAGAACTCTCCACAACTTTGGCTCTAATTTGTGCCAACAGTGAAATGTAATAGTTTGTTTTATTGTCAGAGGGGCTTTGTAAAGTTCTTAAAATGCAATATGTTACACTAATAAACATGACATGTTTCTGAATTCACATGTCAAATGTGACAAAATACTTGTTCCCTGGTCTTTGATAAATCTATTTGAAGGTAAGCAATGCCACATTTATAGTATTGACTTATGTTAATTCATAATGTAAAATGATTGTCTACTTTAAACAAGGAACTATCAGATTGTATCATATCCCATCAAATCGTATCAAATCGTATCGAATCCTACTGAATCGAATCGAACCGAATCGTTCCATTTAAAAATGTATCGTCCCTGAATCGTGTCGTACCCCATGTATCTAGATACGTATCGGATCGTCTTTTTTGGAGAGATGCACACCCCTAGGAGACATACATACCTTCAGGATTTTTCGTTGACATACACTTTGCACACATTGACCCGAACACATAAGTACCCTAGAGAACACATCTGCCGCTATGTTCTCAGAGGACTTAATGAGTAGGACTGTGAGAGGGTTGTGGTCACTAGGTAACCCACAGGTGAACCACTCAGACACTTCAAAGTGTTGAAGTGTCCAACCAAGGCAAGTGCCTCCTTAGTCAACTGCGGAATAATTCAACCCCCAACTTAACCATTTCTGCAAAACAAAACAAACTGGGCGCTCTTCACCAGAGTCATCCTCCTGTAGAAACACCACCCATGCCCCCACATTACGGGCATCCACCCGAATCTTATATGGCCTGGCCAGTTGTGGCGCCATCAAAACTGCCGATGGAGGAACAGCTTCCCCAGCTTCAGATGTGCTCCCGAGACGACTGCTACTAAGCCCTTCACCGGCCAAAATAACAGGAAAACGAGTCCACGGACACGTTCTGCACCTACCACAGGGAAATTTCTATTTTCTTGCCCAACAGACACCGGCGAACTAGCCAATGTAAACCAATCGTTTTTAAACTCAAATGCAAATCAGGCCAAAACGGCAACCAACAGAGTACCCACTCAACATGTATTCACCAACGTCAACCAAAATATCATACACTCCCCTTTTAGTCTTAACTTAGCCAACATCGCAATATCCAAACAAAACCAATTTAGTCCAGTGTTTGACGAGCCCCCATGTTACAGGGCAACTTCTAAAAAACCAAACACTTAGGAGCAGGTCCACTTTCAGCATCCTGGACGAGCCCCCATGTTACAGCCTTGAGCTGCGTATCACAAGAAATAAGGAAACGGAGTCAAATGTACAAACATGTTTATTCCACCAGACAACAGAAAGTATCAATCAGCAAGCCACCAAGGCTATATCAAATGGTCAATGGCCCAAGGTCCCTACGGTCCAAGCGACAAATAATCCGACGGTCCAACAACAAAGCCGCCGTGCCCTCTCTTAAGCCACACGGTCAGCGGCTCCAAACACGTCTGATGCCACAGGTCAGCCGCAATGCCGCCTGCCCTGAGAGGAGGGGCGGCCGCACTCTTATAGCTGAGGACCTGCTTAATTGCTTCAGAGCGTACACCTGTGCACCAGCTCAAGCAATTAATTAATTAACACACACACACGCACACACACAGACACACGCACACATACACATACACACCATATCACCTTTATAATGGACGGATCAGAACTATAATATTTTGTATAATATTGTATGTGTGCGTTCTTCATCTTGATGTCAAAGAGGTAAAACAACACATTTCCACAAGTGGCGGAGATGACCACTTCACTCACGTCTGGCAATGAAACCAAACTCCGGTGTTCCCTTCTTCCACTGCACTATTGTTTCCCATGAAACAGTCCATGATGCATCACCATGTACAGTATCCCTACCATGTGTAGTATCACCCCAAGCCCGCACTTAAACTTCACCATGGCTAACGTCATCTAAACATGAGAACAATGAACATTAAGTGTTATATTTACAGTATAATAGTCTAGTTATATGTTATATGTGTTGTGGCATATTGAGTGTTGAGTCTTACTGAAATGTGTTCATGTTGTTAATGCATTCAGATATTTCCTATTGAACATGTTTGCTCTGTGAGTGAGTACTGGTCGTACCTATTGGGGTAAATCAACGATAAATGTTGGCATATATCTATCATATATAGAATTTATCTTTCCTACATTGAATTTCTATCTTACTTTTCCCTTTCCCTGTCAAGCGGCTTCTGCCATTTGCCAGGCTGCCATTGTAAATAAGAATGTGTTCTTGAAGGTAGGTAGGTAGCGGCAGGTAGGATTTAAGAGCTATCGTTTGAGTGTAATGTATTAGAAATGGCATCGCCAGCGGTCAGCTAATAGTGAGTGAATGCACTGTGAGAACAGCCCTGCGGAGGTGAGTGCACCTGTCTCAGTGTGAGAACATTTGGTTTTCAGACGGCTGCTGGCTCATCTCTGACCTTCTTGAATCTATGTTGTGGTTGGTCCGGGGGAATCCATCCTGCCTGTCAATCACGGGCGCGTCAAATGCAACCCTTCTCAATGTGGGAGAAATGTAGGGAGAGAGAAAGAGGGAGCAGAGTCTCTCTCTCTCTCTCTCTCTCTCTGCGTACACCTCTCAAATCTTGCCGGCAGCACCTTTAAACCTTTAATGCTGATAGGATACACGTTGTTTGTCAGATCATATTTCCCCTCGTAGAGCTTCAGGACCCTGTGTCCGTTTGTCCCTGTCCTCCTTCTCCTGTCTGATGCCTGGTCGCTCCCCTCCTGCTGTCGTCAGGCGGGAGGTGGTAACCCGGGAAGCCGTAACATCATCGCCCGGTGACATCATGGCCGGCTGGCGGGAAGCTGCTGGTGAGCTGTCAGGCTGCCGGAGATGATTGACAGAGGTGAGCCATGATGTCACCCACCCCCCCCCCCCCCCCCCCCGGCCACCCCCCCCCCCCCCCCCCCCCCAACGCTTAGTGTGTGGTGTGTTATCATTGTGTGTGTGCGTGTGCGTGTGTGTGTGTGTGTTTGTTGTGTGTGTGTTGGTGTTGTGTGTGTGTGTGTTATGTGTGTGTGTGTGTGTGTGTGTGTGTGTGTGTATGTGTGTGTGTGTGGTGTGTGTGTGTGTGTGTGTTGTGTGTATAGTGTGTGTGTATGTGTATGCACACAGTCGATGCCAACACACACACACACACACACACACACACACACACACACACACACACACACACACACACACACACACACAGGCATATACTGTATATACTGTACTTACATATGTATACAGTATA
>PIJE02006666.1:0-7500 GCA_002895965.2 Coryphaenoides rupestris
TGTGTGTGTGTGTGTGTGTGTGTGTGTGTGTGTGTGTGTGTGTGTGTGTGTGTGTGTGTGTGTGTGTGTGCATGTAAATCTGTGTGTATGCATATGTGTGTGTGTATATGTAAATCTGTGTGTGTGTGTGTGTGTGTGTGTGTGTGTGCACCCCGACGGACCGCGATGCTTAATTCTGCCAACACTTCGTGTCCTTTGTGAGCGTTGACATGAGATTTGAATAATGGGTGTGTGTGTGTGTGTGTGTGTGTGTGTGTGTGTGTATGTCTGTGTGCCATATGTGTGTGTGCTGCTGCTGCTGCTGCTGTGACCCCCTGCTAACACCGGCTAGCCTAGCTTAGCCTAGCTCAGCTTAGCTTCACGGTGTTTTAAGGGTTCCGTTGTCCCCTCATGCAGGAGGTCTCACACACTTCAGGATCATGTCTTCCATTTTAGTTTAGTTTGTAGGGTTGTCATCGTACTTTGGAAAATATGTACTTACTCCTCCTCCTCCCCTTCCTTCTCCTCCCTCCTCATCTCCGTCCACCTCCTCCTTCTTCTCCTCCTCCTCCACCTCTCCCTGCTCCTCTTCCTCCCCATCTGTCTGCTCCCACTTCCTCTTCCACATCTCCCTCCTCCTCCTCCCCATCTCTCCTCCCACCTCCTCCACCTCCTCCTCACTGTCTCCCCCCTCCTCGTCCTCGTCCTCGTCCTCCTCCTCCTCCTCCTCCTCCTCCTCCTCCCCCAGATGGAGCACCGTCACCGTAAGAAGGACACCCCGGTGCCCGCCAGCACCCACCACCTCTTCGTCAACATGAAGAGCTTGATGAGCGCCAACCTGGGGGAGGAGCTAGAGGTCTTCTTCCACATCTATGACGGGCGGGAGAATCGACCAATCAGGTAGCGGCACCTCATCGATCACCCAGTCAGACCCAGTCAGACCCCCAGTCAGAACGAGTTCGAGTCAGACCCAGTCAGTCCGAGTCAGACCCAGTCGGTCCCAGTCAGTCCCAGTCAGACCCAGTCAGTCCCAGTCAGACCACCAGTCAGAATCAGTTAGACCAAGTCAGACCAAGTCAGACCAAGTCAGACCCAGTCAAACCCCCAGTCAGACCCCCAGTCAGTCTCAGTGTAATTTTAATTATTTCAAATGTTTGATAAGATAAGATAAGATAAGATCGCCACTTTATTTCATATTCATATGCAAAAGGTTTCACGCCTTCGTCTTTGAACTACAGCCACATGTAAATGTTCAATTTTAAGCCTTTTTGTCCAACCAAATTGGCGCCGCCCCTAAATAGTGTGGGAGGAGCTAGACGCCTTTGTTCGCCTAACCCTGATGACGGACAAGAGAACCGGCCAATCGGGTGACAGCGTGACCACCCTCCAGTCATCTGAGTGGCGTGGCCGTGTGTCATTAACTCACGAGAGAGAGAGAGAGAGAGAGAGAGAGAGATGGATCTCCTTCTGCTATTCTTGAATATGAATCACAGAGATAAGATAAGATAGAACTTTATTAATCCCGAAGGAAATTATTGTGCCAGGTTGCATAGCAACACAGTCTCAGTCAGTCCAGGTCAGACCCAGTCAGACCCAGTCAGACCACCATCAAACCCCCAGTCAGTCCCAGTCAGACCCAGTCAGACCAAGTCAGACCAAGTCAGACCCAGTCAAACCCCCAGTCAGTCCCAGTCCAACCCAGTCAGTCCCAGTCAGAACCAAGTCAGACCCAGTCAGACCCGGTCAGTCATTGCATTTGCGTTGGATGAGATATTCTGATCCTTTTTAAAAGTCTCTTTTGGAAGAATTTGTATACAATACTATTTTTTAACCGTGGTTAATGGTGGACCGTCCAAAACATTGTAATTTTAATTATTTAAGATAAGATAAGATAAGATAAGATAAGATAAGATAAGACAAGATAAGATAAGACAGCCACTTTATTTCATATTTATATGCAAAAGGTTTCACGCCTTCGTCTTTGAACTACAGCCACATGTACATGTTACATTTTAAGCCTTTTTGTCCAACCAAATTGGCGCCGCCCCTAAATAGTGTGGGAGGAGCTAGACGCCTTTGTTCGTCTAACCCTGATGACAGACAAGAGAACCGGCCAATCGGGTGACAGCGTGACACCCCCCAGTCATCTGAGTGGCGTGGCCGTGTGTCATTAACTCACGAGAGAGAGAGAGGGAGATGGATCTCCTTCTGCTATTGTTGAATATGAATCACAGAGATAAGATAAAATAAGATAGAACTTTATTTATCCAGAAGGAAATTCTTGTGCCAGGTTGCATAGCAACACAGTACAATAAAACAATAGAGAAATAAACAGAATAATACAAATAAACTAACAGATTTACAAATGAACAGTAAAAATATACAAATATATAAATATATCGACAAGATAAGATATTCAGACGGCGAAGACAATTTGGCATAATTGAAGTGTAATACTGTGATAATAATAATGGTTAGGGGACGTATTGTGTATTGCACACCTGATAGAAAGAATATTAATATTAAGAATATTGCACCATATCTATATCTATAAACTATATCTTTCCATTCCGGCTTTTTGGGTGTTTGGGTGTTTGGGAGTCACTTAGTTCAGGGAGGAAGCGGCTGTCGCTGAACAAATCGCTTTGCGCCTGCGTGTGTGTGTGTGTGTGTGTGTGTGTCGTGTGTGTGTGTGTGTGTGTGTGTGTGTGTGTGTGTGTGTGTGTGTGTGTGTGTGTTGACCCGTTCCTAATGTGCTTCTGTCTGGCGAACGCCGTGCAGACAAAACACGAAAAACGACTCTAAAGCCAAATCGTGTGTAGTCGTCCCGCGTGTGTGTGTGTGTGTGTGTGTGTGTGTGTGTGTGTGTGCGTGTGTGTGTGTGTGTGTGTGTGTGTCTCGGGCACAGCGGTGGGCACA
Source organism: Coryphaenoides rupestris (assembly GCA_002895965.2). Taxonomy (NCBI): domain Eukaryota; kingdom Metazoa; phylum Chordata; class Actinopteri; order Gadiformes; family Macrouridae; genus Coryphaenoides; species Coryphaenoides rupestris. The sequence goes on from PIJE02006666.1 coordinate 2,899, forward strand.
GCTGGTGAGGCGACAAAATACATTTTTATCTCTCTCTAGCCGTCAGATGGGTAGCTGTCTGAGTGTGTGTGTGTGTGTGTGTGTGTGTCTGGCTATTGTATAACGCCATTAAACGAAGTGTGTTGTGTTGGGGCTGGTTTCCGGTGGCCTGGTATGCGGCGTCGGAACGAGTGTGTGTTCGTGTGTGTGTGTGTGCGTGTGTGCGCGTGTGTGTGTGTTTGTGTGTGTGTGTGAGTCTGTGTGTGTGTGTTATTTTCTGCCCGAAGCGAGCGTCATCTGAGTGGAGTCACAATAACAGAGTAGCGACCTTGCCGACCCTGCGGTTAGGTTACGACGCTGTGTTCCCCGTAGGCCTGTCACGGGCACGCACACGCACACACACACACACACACACGGAATCTCAGACACGCACACACATATGCACACACACGCACACTAAATTGCAGACTCACACACAAACTCTCACACACACACACACACACATTCTCAGACAAACACACACACTCTGAGACACACACACACACACACACACATACACTAACTTGGAGACACACACGTACACATGCACAGACACGCACACACTAACACAGACGCACACACACACACACACACACGGTGCACAGACACACAACGTTACTCGAGGAGACAGCACTCTCAGACACACACGCATGCACCAAGTCGCAGACATGCACACACATATGCACACACATCGACACACGCAGGCCACACACACACACACACACACCCACACCGACACCACAACACATCGCAAACCACCAAGTCTCTAGGACATAGCACGCACACACTAACTCACACCACACACTACAACACAATACTCTTGACGACACACAAGACAAATGCAGCAGACACACACACGCAGGGCCACACAGGTCCTCACACGACACCACCACATCAGTTCTAAGACACACGACACACCACCACTCCTACACCCCAGGCTGGCGTGCAGATGTTCAGTAACCCGACGGCCGCTCTGTCATTAGCTGCTTTATAAAACGCGTCGATATAGACTTTGATTAAAAGCTCCCGTCGCCCGGTCGGTCTTATCGTCTTAGTGGGGCGGTCGGTAATAACAGCGTAGAAATACTACAAATATATTTATTTTGAAATCTGAAAACGTCAAAAAACGCAAAAGATATATATGAGAAAATAGTACAAATAAGCAAAGAAAAGATTTAATGCAATCGTGTCCATTGGGGGGCGGTTGACCTTTTTAGTTTCACCTCACGAGTCGTCCGTCGTGGTCGCGTTGCTCGAGGGCCCTCGGGCAGAGCAGTGTGTGTGTGTGTGCGTGTGTGTGCGTGTGTGTGTGTGTGCGTGTGTGTGTGTGTATTAATATTTTCATATTATTATTCATTCATTCTATTGATTTACGTCAGAGAAAGAACAAAAAACTCAGAGCATGCCAGTTCCCCTTTCTTCTCAGCCCTTTATCTACTTTTATCTCATCTTTGGTTAATTATTTTCACACCAGATGTGAGTGTGTGTGTGTCCAAGTGTGTGTGTGTCCAAGTGTGTGTGTGTGTGTGTCCAAGTGTGTGTGTGTCCAAGTGTGTGTGTGTGTGTGTGTACTTGGCACACATTTCAGCCTCTTCAGAGGTCTTAGAGAATCTGCGAGGACGGCATGCTGCCAAAGACGTCGCTCTGTGTGTACACGCACACACGCACACATGCGCACACACACACACACACACACACACACACACGCACACACACACACACGCGCACACACACATGCCCAAACGCAATGCCACCAACATCGAGAGCCATCATTAAATGGCTCCCAGCCAGGTAATTGTGTGTGTGTGTGTGTGTGTGTGTGTGCGCGTGTGTGTATGTGTATGTGTATGTGTATGTGTATGTGTATGTGTGTGTATGTGTATGTGTATGTGTATGTGTATGTGTGTGTGTGTGTGTGTGTGTGTGTGTGTGTGTGTGTGTGTGTGTATGTGTGTGTGTGTGTGTGTGTGTGTGTGTGTGTGCGTGTGTGTGTGTGACAGCAGATGGATATCTGACCCACTATCTCTGTTTCAGAGCCACACTGTCGATGCCTATTCAGGTCTTTGTGTTCGGCTGCGCGGTCGTCAGCATCGCCGACCTGCTGACCGCCGACTCCAAGGACGACCACCTGCTCAAGGTCTACGCGTGAGTCCCCCGCAAAAGCCACGCGGTTCCCCCCGTAAACCACCGCGAACATTGTATTACGAACGAATGAATGAATGAATGAATGAATGAATGACTTGTCCCGGTCCACCCACCTGCCCCCACTACAGGTGCAACACGGAGAGCGAGTGGCACCAGATCCACGAGAACATCATCAAGAAGGTCAACTGCAGATACAACCTGTCGGGCTCCAACACCGGTACGCAATTGTTCTAAAGGACTCCTATTATATACCACCAGGTGTGAGTGTTGATTAGCCATGCCCCCCCCCCGTGACATCACAAGTGGGAGCGTCCACCTAGAAGTGCGGTGGATAGACCAGCCTAGACCACTTGTGCTCCAGTCCACCGGGTAGACGCCCTCTCCTTCTCCGTCGGGACTCGCTATCGTGTCTCCGTGAACTCCCCGGCGGCCTCATAAACCGGGGATGCGTTTTTTTTTTTGGCGAGGCAACAATAAAAAAGGACAAATTGAAAAGGGGAGGAGATAACACACACACAGAGAGAGAGAGAGAGGGGGAGAGAGAGAGAGAGACGGGATGAGAAAGGGAGGGAAGGGGAGGGAAGGGGAGATCACAGCACACAGCCGGCGAGGAATGAAAATCTAACTTTGGCTCAGATCCCCGCAATAAGCTGCTCTGTACACGCGGGAATGCGCGCACACACACACACACACACACACACACACGTGCACACACTCCCTTAGAAAAGCAAATAATTACTTGAGAGGACGCCGAAAAAAACGAGAACATTAAATAATCACGGATAATCTTGGGAGAACGGGGGCGGGTGGCGGTGGCGGTGGCGGTGGCGAGAGGGGGGAGATTGAAGAGGAGGAAGAGGAGGAGGAGAGCGGTAATTACATCGCCAGACAAAGAATCATTTAGCCGGTCTCTTCACGCCACAGCGCTTCGCGACGGAGAACGGAGAACGCCGGCGAGCGCGCGCTTACACACACACACACACACACACACACACACACCGGGCGGCCTAGGGGGCCCGGGGGGAATGTCTTCGATTGGGCGGGGAAGGGAGATATTCCGCAGACACACACACACAGACACACACACGTATGTGCATCGATGAACTGATTAAGACGGGGGGTGGAGAGAGGGGGATATAGGGCGAGAGAGAGAGGGGACAATGAATGGAGACGGAGAGAGACGAGTCAGGAGGAATTGCGGGGAATTATCTCAAATTCGAATCCCACACGAGCGCCGTTCAGTCGCTGTGTTCTCGGAGATACGGCGCGCTAACAGGAACGCTAAGGCTAGCACCAGCGCCTCGTTATCTTGCGCTTGTACGCCACCACCTCACCTGCGCAGGTGTGTGTGTGTGTGTGTGTGTGTGTGTGTGTGTGTGTGTTCACACAACGAAACAACGGAAACCCTGCGAACGTTTTCGCCGATGACATTGCCGATATCGCGTTTCACGTGTTTGTGTTTTTCCGCCACCGCCGCCGGTAAGAGCTGCGGTTGCCGAGCACCGCAGAGTACCTGAGCAGGTATCCTCAGGGGGTGGGGCTTAAGACGAGGGGATTATAAAGCACACTATTATGGTCCGCTTCAGGGGGGCGCTAAGACGATAATTGCTCCGTCGACAACATATTTGTCAAGGTGTCACTTGACACTATTATCGTCCTCCGGCGTGCAACGTCAAGGCTTAGGAAATCAAGACGGGTCGATTCGGGTCAGGATCGCTTCCGCCGCAAGCTCTTTGGCGAGGCGTTGCTCGCACTCTTACCTGGTTTCCCATCATGCACCTCACCGCCGTCCACCGGGACGTTGCTGAGACCTGACGCGTACTTTTCTTTCAGAGAGCGGTTACACAACTTACACAACGAGACACACAAAGCATTTTTGTGTTTTGTGTTTTGTGTGCCAAACATCGCTTTGCATTTGTTCGCATCGAGTTGATCCTGAGTTCAGCACAAGTGTGTGGTGTGTGTGTGTGTGTGTGTGTGTGTGTGTGTGTGTGTGTGTGTGTGTGTGTGCGTGGTGCTACTGGATAGCATAGCGTGATGTAACTCGTGTGTGTATTCACTAAGTGACTCATAGCGTCATTCCAACGCGAAACAGATGACTTGTGGGCGTGCAAATTATGCAACGGAAAAACAATAACATTGCTTACTCAATATTCGAACGGCCGCCGGTACTGGACGTTGCACGTGTTCTTCTTCTCGCCGGCGCCCATCCGCCCTGCACGCACACACACACACACGGACACGTTAACACACACACACATTAACACACACACACGTTGGCACACACGCACGTTAGCACACACACACACACACACACCCAGTAACACAGGTGTGGATGGACATGCATGAGCATACGTACACACACAAACATGTTACAACACACACACACACACACACACACACACACACAAACATGGACACACACACACACACACGTGC
>PIJE02006666.1:12500-14569 GCA_002895965.2 Coryphaenoides rupestris
AGAGAGTAAGAGAGTGAGGGAGAGAGTGCGGGTGAGGTGGTGGAGAGAGAGAGAGAGTGAAAGAATAGGAGAGAGAGAGAGAGTGAGAGAGAGAGTGGAGAGAGAGAGTGAAAGAAAGTGAGAGAGAGGAGAGAGAGTGGAGAGAGAGAGTGAAAGAATGGAAGAGAGAGAGAGTGAAAGAATAGGAGAGAGAGAGAGAGAGAGAGAGAGAGAGAGAGAGAGAGAGAGAGGGTGAAAGTCACTGAGAGAGGAGGAGAAATCGACTCTTGCCGCGTCGGATCGACAAACTTTTGTTTCAACGCGAGACTAAAACTCGTTAACTTTTGATCCCCCGGCCTCTCGATCTCTCCGCTGATGGTTAATTACCAAATGTTATCCACGGTGTCCGCGGCGATTTAACTCTCGCCGTTGTTCTGCCGTTGCTCTCTCTGTGTGTGTGTGTGTGTGTGTGCGCTCCGGATAAATAAATAAATAAATAAATAAATGAATACCAGCGTTGTCGGAGCGTTTGGGTTCGCGCGGCGGTGGCGATGGTAATCCAGTCGCCCACCTCGGTGCGGTACGAGCGTAGGCAACCGCTTGACTCATCGCGCGGGCATATTTTACCACGTTTTATCCTCCCGGCTGAACACACACACACGGGGGTCCGCTTCGGCTACACACACACCGGAGAGAGGAGAGGCGGGTAAGGTGGGGGGGCGGGGGGTCGTCCGAGGACACTTAAGGGAAAACGGTAAAGTCGGTAAAGTCCGAGATAACGGGGTCGACGAGGGCGGGAAAGAACGGCGATAAATCAGATAAATAATTGTGGCTCTACGCTCTGTGTGTGTGTGTGTGCCTGTGTGTGTGTGCCTGTGTGTGTGTGCCTGTGTGTGTGTGTGTGTGTGTGTGTGTGCTGTGTGTGTGTGTGTGTGAGACTCTCTCTAATGGGACCCCCTTGGCCGTCGTGCCCGTGCCCGCAAAACATACTTGGAATGAAATATGCCCTCTCCGCTGCGATGCCTGTGGTTGTGGGTTAGTGCCTCTCTCTCTCTCTCTCTCTCTCTCTCTCTCTCTCTCTCTCTCCCTCTCTCCCTTGCTGTTCCTTGCTTCCGTGACATTTGGGTTCATTGCCTCCCGCTATTGCGCTGCGATCTGTGTTCGATTGGCTCTTCATCGGACTTCTATCTCTTGATTTGTTTGTGCTTGTGTGTGTGTGTGCGTGAGAGACTGTGTGTGTATGACACTGTGTGTGTGTGTGTGTGTGTGTGTGTGTGTGTGTTTGTGTGTCACACTTATACCCTGACACACACACACGCACATACACACACACGCACACACACACACACACACAAACACACAACTCAGACGGTATTTACGAGGACATTCATCCGCGGGGACGTTTATGAGGCCCCCCGGCACCGGCACCGGGACCGGCGCCTTCGCCTCCTCGGTTATAGGAGGACGCTTTGACGGGGGTTAGGAGACGGTCTGTCACTTACACACACACACACACACACACACACACACACACACACACACACCGCGTGGCATTGGACCGCAGGGGTTCAGTTCAGGTTTATGAGGACACACTCATCACCCGGCACTCACTTGACTTTGTTGACGCCTTGTTACTACTTCTTACAATATAATGCTTGTGTGTGTGTCTGTGTGTGTGTGTCCGTGTGTGTGTCTCCGTGTGTGTGTGTCCGTGTGTGTGTGTCCGTGTGTGTTTGTCCAGGCCTCGCGGTGTCCCTGCAGCTACTCCACGGGGACATCGACCAGCTGAGGCGCGAGTACATGGTGCTGTTCAAGCGCGGCGTCTCCATCACCCGGAAGCTGGGATTCTCCGACGTCATCATGCCAGGTAACTGTGCCGCTCTGCACCACCACCACCACCACCGCCACCACCGCCACCACCACCCCACCACCACCGCCAGTGCCCTGCAGTGCCCGGGTCTGTGCCGGTTCAGAATGGAATGGGGGCCGATTCCTCCTTCAGGGAAAATCAAAATAATAATAATAGTAATAATGATAATGGTTAGGGGACGTACTGTAACTGTTGTGTGTATATATAAATATACACACAA
>PIJE02006667.1:0-14564 GCA_002895965.2 Coryphaenoides rupestris
GCATATGTATCCAGAGTAGTTGAATCATCTAAATATTATCAATGTTATAAATGTACATTTGATCAATATGATCAATGAGATTGGTGTTGCTGGTTGAGAAGCATGATGGCCTGGTAGTCCGTCTGGTAGTCCGTGCCTGGATGCTCCGGTAACGTCTACCAGATGGCAGCAGCATGAACAGTCCATGGCCTGGGTAGCTGTAGTCCTCAATGATGTTCCGTGCTTTCTTAAGGTATCGTGTGTGGTAGATGCTTCACACAGCTGGGAGACGGCAACTGGTGATGCGCCCCTCTGTCTTTACAGTCTTAACCAGGCAATAATGCAGCCAGAGAGCATGCTCTCGATCGTGCACCTGTAAAAATTAGTGAGGGTTTTTGCAAACATGCCAAACTTCTTGAGTCTCCTTCGAAAGTAAAGGTTTAGTCATGCACTGTTTTTGGTATTTGACGACCACAGCAGAATAAGCAGAATGTCATAGCCCTTTGGAAAGCATGCTGAGACCACATTAAACACATTTTGCAACAATTTATTACGGGAAATCTCAGGTCGTCTAATTGTGTTGTAAGTGTCTACATTGATTTGATTTGTTATGCAATAAATGGTTAGATCTATTTCAATGTATGCTGGCCCATTAAGTAAATTTGAGTATTTAGTTCAACTGAATTGAAGATGCACACAATCTATCTGACTTTGCCAAAACTTAAGCCAAATTATTTGCTTCTCCAGTACCATATAGCAACAGGGTTGGAGAACTAGTGCAACATGGGACGCATTGAAGCATCCTCGCCACAAGGGGCGCTGTGTGTAGATGAACACGACGCCTCTCATCTGACTTGTCTAACTTGTGTATAATATCAAGCCGCCACTGGTTGTCCATTTAATTTTCTAACTTTAGTTTGTAAAAACTTGACAAAATGGCAGAAGACAGCGGTTATGAATCTGTCATCTGTGTAAAGCCCGAGGTGCACGTCTACCGGATCCCGCCCCGTGCTTCTAACCGCGGATATCGGTGAGCATTTTGTAGAGTTTGTTGAGTAATTGGCTTACCTCGTACTGTTAGTTTAGCTGACAAGGATGTTGCTCAGAGAAGTGTCGCTCATCAGGCTAATTTGGCTAGCATTACTTAGCTCCCCGAACTCAATACGTAACCTACATAACCACACCAATGGCAAATTGTCTGGACTTTATGTTTCGCTTGAACAAGTATTCTGTTACGGCTTCTTTCAGGTCGGATCACATTCATGCATTTATCTCCAAAACAGCGTGTTAGCTGTAAACCTGCTTACCAGGTGACTCAGAATAAGCCACTTGGCGGAGACTGGACGTCTGCTGTAATAACAGCGTTTAAATATCCCAGATCTTATCCAGTAGTAGTAGTAGTAGTAGTAGTAGTAGTAGTAGTAGTGATAGCAGAAAAACTGGACTGGAGGAAAATATTCCATTGTATCTTTTACAGATATAAAAGTAAATATAGTTTATTGTAGTGTGTATGTGTGTCTGTGTAGGGGGTAACAAACTATGTTTTCTCATGGCCTGACAATGCTGATCAACATCCAATCCAGGGAATTGATATGTCCGCACAACCTTTTTTTTCCTCCATTGAAATATTTAAGTGGTGTACTCAACTTCTTAATATTCAATCAAATTAAAGACTGTTAAGCATATTTAACGAACTCAGATTCTGGGTGTAGAAAGACCTGGTTATATGCACCATGTGGAAGCATTGGTTCTGTGGATGACCACCATGTATCACCGTCTACTGTTATTGTCTTCAGGGCAGCAGACTGGAAGCTAGATGAGCCGCAATGGACTGGCAGGATGAAGATCATCTCTAAGGGCAAGGTGGCGTTCATCAAGTTGCAAGACAAAAACTCAGGTAAACGCAGCTTGTCGCCATAGCATCGTGTTACAGAATTGACCACTGAACGCAAGGTCTCATTATGTTCACTATGCCTGAATTTACGTCAGCACTTAAATGGCAGGTCACGTACACCTGCTATTAGAGCGTGTTTTTAAAAACAACAACCTGTGTACTGATTTTAGTTTTTCAGCAGAAATGTCCGTATATTATTGATGTATGGAAAACATAGGACTGACAAACCCTTCATTATGTTTGTTGTTGTAACAGCGAACATATATTCGTCTATTGTTATCTGTTTATTATCTTTGTGGTACATGGCATGTCTGGCCATGGGCATAAAACATATAATTATGCCTTCTGATGATAGTTTTCAAGAGGCTATATTTCTTTTCGCTATTTGCACTGTGCTCTCGCTCTCTGGAGTGGGTTGTTAATCAGAGCAGGGAGAGGGGTGTATTTACATCCTCATTCAACAAGTGTTATGAAGTATTTTGCTGTATGCTTGCACTTAAAAGTAATTGACTTCAGAAGTCTTTTACTGATTTGAACACAAGATTGTTGTGTTCAATTCTTTAAAATTCCTGATGTTTTCTGGAGGCCAGGCCACCAGATCCTCCATGTAGATTTAGGTTCCAGCTCCACCACGGTTTCCCAAAATCCTGTGGGCAACGCTTAAGTGCTTTCATATGTTTTGAAGTGGGAACACCCATGGTTATTCTGTAAGATGTCAAAGGTCTATGTGATACACTCAGGAACAGCAAGTATGCCAAAGCTGTTCAAATGAAGTGTTTTGGAACACCCATATTAACAGAATTTTAGTAAAATAAAACCAAACAGAAAAGCTCCCCATGGCATTTTAAAGCGTTGCACTTTCAGTCATGACTGGTTAGTGCTTATGCTTGCACATCACCAACTCTTATTTCAGGGAAGTAGATCTCCTTCTTCAGCAGATAATAGAGAGATTCTCTGTCTTGCTTCTGAGATAAGATAAGATAAAACATGAATCCCAAAGGAAATTCTTGAAATAGTAAATGATAGCTCTGCACCCTGTAGCACCACCTGTAGGTATGCGGTGGGTCTCCACGTTACTGGCTGTCACAGAACCTTAAATGAATGCCACGGCTAGGGGTAAAATGCAGGAATATAATTTAGCCTTAAAAGGAGTGGAAGGAACTTTCTCAGTTCCTCTTTTAAATTGTACATGGGGCTTGACTTGTGCTTTACAGGAGAGCTCTTTGCCCAAGCCCCAGTGGACCAGTACCCAGGATGTGCCGTGGAAGCTGTCACAGACTCCAGCAGATACTTTGTGGTGCGGATACAGGATGACAACGGTAGGACATTTTAATTTAAATTGGTCGTTGGTTAGATTTTTACATGGATGTATTATGGATTATCGACCAGTCTCCGGCTGCTACCTAGTGACACATTAAAAAAATGTTGTTTATTCATGCATACATTTCTCACTGGTATCTTTTAAATGTATAAATGGATCGGTAATATGTTTCGCCCAATGCCTCGTTAATAATGGTGTTGATGATGCATTCTTTACACAACTATATTATCTATGCTTTCATCTTCATCCTGAATACAGGGCGCCATGCTTTCATTGGTGTGGGGTTTGCTGACCGTGGAGACTCCTTTGATTTCAATGTGGCTCTGCAGGACCATTTTAAGTGAGTTGCACTTCCTCGTGCCGATCTGCCGGTCTTTATGAACTGTTCTCATCTCTCCATGAATAAGCACAATCACATTTTATTTTTAACTAGTAGAATCATGTTGTACACATCTTCACATCCGATTCCTTAAAGGGAAATTTCGACCTGTATATTTGTCTGTTGAGCTTGTCGACTAATAAAATTAACAATCTTCCAGTGTTAACAATCAAATTAAGGAAACTATACAACCAACCTAAGCTAAATGGATTATCTTATACAGTATAAGATGGTGAGAGTTCAACAACTCCTTGTGTCTCCTGGACAGGTGGGTCAAACAGGAGAGTGAGTTCGCAAAACAAGAAGCCACTCAGAGCTCTGCACCCCCGCTGGACCTGGGCTTCAAAGAGGGACAGACCATTAAGATCAGCATCGGGGTGAGCACTTGGGCCAAACCATTAATATTACGGCAAATATTGCACAAAACTACACAGACAAAAAGGGTCTTCATCAAAAATGCATTAAACACATTAAAAACACATTTAAAAAAAAAAACTAAAACATTTTGCTTCTTTTCCTAAGAACATCAAAAAGAAGGAAGCAGGTGGTGCAAAATCACGGCCCTCGGCAGGAGGTCTTCTGCCCCCGCCACCGGGCGCAAAAACCGGAAGCCCCCAGAGCCCCTTCGACACGCAACCGACCACCATGACACTGCGTGAGCTCCCACCTTTAAGCTGCTTTTATTTGCTATTTTCTAGTCCTGATTGGTGCCCACAGCTTGTATTTGACATGGGATGTTGTTGTTGTTGTTTTTCCGCATGACCCCAAAGCTTCAACGTTGGACCTGGACTCCTCAGCCCCTGCTGCCCCCCAGCCCACAGCTGACATCTGGGGAGACTTCACATCAGCACCCGCAGTCTCCAGGTAACAAGAGAAGAAGAACCTGTGTGCAGAAAAGGGACTCGACCAATGGACTATTTTTGTTTTGTTGTATATTTGTTACTTTTTTGGGGGTGCATTTTTATTTTCATTTCATTGATATTATATTTCCTGTTTCTACAGCTCCAGTAAAGACGCAGTACAATCCGGATGGGTGCAGTTTTAAAACGCTAAAACAACACAGATACACTAAACTCTCTGTACATTCCATGGACAAAAAGGATTGTGGCGAAAGACCCAGGGACATTTAAAATAAACCAGACTGCCTGGTTTGCAGCACTTGCTCTTAATGGAGTAATTGATTTGTTGCGATAAAACCCTAACTCTTTTGACTGCACTGGTTTTCAATACAGAAAACGTTTTTATTCAATCCTTTTTGATGGGCTATGCAATGGGAATCTCAAGGCCTTTTTTTCTTTTCTTTTATTCTTTTTTTTTTTTTTTACTCCATTCAAATAAATAAGGTGTTCGTTATTGCCCTTGTAATGGTGTGAGTATTATGCTCTCTGTTGGACAGGTGGGTGTATATGATCTAGAGGTTTGAAGGGAAATCTAGTCGTCTTGTCACACTAACCAGGTTCAAAAGCCTCTTCTGTTTCATCAAGTGTGTTACTCTGCTCCTTCTGAACTATGCAAAATATGTGTGTGTTGGTGCCTTTAACTATTTTAGTCTGTTTTTCCTGTTTTATCAGATGTATGTTCAGATCAAGCACAACTGTGCATCTTTAAGGGCAGTTTTGGCGTTTGGGGAAAATCTTTCTTTTTTTTTTCTCAGTGATGTTTTCATGCTTCCATGTATATTTTTCTCTTCTTGCTTGTCATCATCCTGTTTCCTAAAGATTATGAAGGATGTTTATGAAACTGAGATAAAAACAACATTCTGAAAATGTAAGCTCTCAAGCCTTTCATGCATATTTCTTTCTTTCATGATTGTGTTTAAAAAAAATCAATGTTTTATTGTTTGCAAATCTCTGTGAAATTCGTGTGGCTTTTATGTATACGTCAAAGGCTTGCCTAACATCTTCAGTTGTACACATCTACCAAGGTGCCTTGTTAAAAGAGAATTGTTGTGATTTGTGTTCATAATTTGAAATCAATATTTTCTTGAGTGCCTTACTTTAAAATGAAAACAGTGTAAACCTTGTCATTCTTGTAAATAAACACATGGGGGCAGTTCTTGTGTATTGCTTTCACTTTCAGTCCAGAGGGGTGGGGGTGGCAAGTAGGCCTAATCAGAGCAGATTAACCGCCGTCGGGTTTTGAGGAACTGTATGTACATCTGTAAAACTGACAACTAACAATAGTCCAGTTCATCCACATGATCAATCCGCAAAAGGGAAGTCCCACCCCGGAAGAGGCCATGTGGAAGATTTCCGAATAACGCAAGGGCGGGGTATACGTCCTCAACTTCCCAGTGCAGTTTCACAAGCCGCTGCTTTACAGTCCAACTCCAGGAAACCAAAGAGAGTCGAGTAGAGCCATGTTGTGCAATGGCTGGCTTTCCTTTTAGGTAACGGATACTTTCCGAGATTCTTTACGATCATGTATGCTCCGTGTACCGCTATGGCGATATTTTTGTATTTTGTTCGTTTGTCACGTTTTACGACTAACCTTTACAAAGTATGCATTCGGTGTTCACAACGTACAGAGTTACGAGTTGTATGTCAAGGCATACACACTGGTCGTCGTCAATCGCCATCCTTTCCTGAGCTGAGCGGGATGCTGCGGGACAGCGGCTCCCAGCGACGCCGAGCTGGGCGGGTCCAATGTACGTCGACGTTACACGTGTGTCGCTATAAAGATAATGTAATATAATGTCATAATATAATATAAGAGCAACACTATACCTACTCGCGTCCAAAGAAACAATTCCACATTTAACCGCCGTTGATATACGCTGCGTTATGTTGTATGTATGTTTATATTTAACACATATATACGAGATCATCATTGCGTCAGTGTTTGAAGTGAGTGTGTCAGAGTGTGTATCCAATAGTCACGCAGAGCGTAAGCCGGGTTACGGATGCTTGTAGAAACACTGCGCTGCGTGGTGCCTGGAGGCGGCGTGCCGTGATAACCCCGCCCCCCTCCCCCTCCCATGACTGTATCCATGGCGACTCCAACTTCTTCAATAGGTCTACTGTACTGTGGTGGCGTTTCTAGAGGGACGCTTGTGATGTGCAACAGGCGGTCGCCATGTATCGTGGAACTGGTATCGTCGCCGACTTTGTTTGGGTTACACACGATTTAACATTTACAGTACAAAACACTGGCCACCAATGTCACGTGTCGTCATACAAACAAACTGGCATAAGACGACCAAACAATGGGAAACTGTGATTGTTTTTAATACTTGTACATCCTTAAAGATCATGTTTAATTACAATTCTAATTGAAAATAAAAATGTAATAAAAAATAAATATATAGATATTTAATTAAGACAAATCATCGCCATTTTAATTACATTGAATTTACATTTTAATTATTAAAATCGTCCTCGTCGATCGTCCTATTCTTGTCAGTAAAAGTGTCCACAAGGATCCCTGCAGGGTGGGTGGGAGTGCGTCTTTAAACCTGCTAATCCCGCTGTCCTCAATCTCTGCCTGCCAGTCGTGGGGAGCTCGGCCAGGACGCAGGACGGCCGCTCTGCGTCCACATTACCCCAGAGGCGTGACAACTTTACGCGCTCCCACTTATTACGACATTTTTTTGACCTGATTTGGATTCGCACAGTTTAATAATTAAGCAGACTAAAAACACACTCTTGGGTCAAGGCGGTCAAACCTATAATCCTTTAAGACAGCCGGCGCTTCAGAAGCAGGTGATATTGTGTGTCTACAATGAGCGCCGCGGACAATTCGGACGCGGATTCCAAATTAGTGTCTGTAATACAGGTGATGTAACCCGGGAGCTTTGCTTTATTTCACTGCTTATACAACATACATTGTTGGATTCATTACAAATCAGTTGCTTTAGCTGTGCATGTCTGTGCATTTTTGTGTGTTTGTGTCTGAATGGAGTTTTTGTCTTTTATGTATTTATTTTTTTATACCTTATTTATACCTTAGTTTATGTGTTGTAGCTTACCTTCAGTTAACCATTGTGTTTGCTCCGGTATGTATGTATTTATATCAGGTGTACGAGGAACCCTCTTCCCTCTATTCTATGACTGTTGTTATTCTGATGAGTTGTCTGGATGATTGTGTGACCACAGAAGGTGGAGGAGAGCGTTCTCTCTGAGGAGAAGCGGCTGACGGTGCGAGGACCCTCCCCGGACGCCCCGGCTACATGCCTGCCCGCCCGCGTCCGCGAAATCCTCACAAAGAACCTCAGTGAGAGCTGTGAGTATCATCATCATCATCACCCTCATCACCCTCATCTCATCGCCATCATCATCACCCTCATCACTCACTATCTTCATCACCCTCATCATCGCCCTCATTAACATCAACGTCGTTTTACACCTGTCTCTCTCCCTTTCTCCCTGGCCCGGGGTCTCAGCCGCAGGTGGAACCATGTCCTCCGTCATGTCCTTGCAGGAGGAGAACCGTGTGCTCCAGGCGGAGCTGGAGCGGCAGGAGGACCTGCTGGCCCACAGCCGGGCCGACCGCGACGAGCTCGCCATCAAGTACAACGCCATAAGCGAGAGGGTAAGACCACTCGTCGGACACCAGCCACACCACAGAGGTGGTAAAGTTTGGCGGGGAAATGGGGGGTCTAAATAATGACCCATTGTCATTCGTTCTTTATGTTTTGCTGCGAGGTATGCAGTTAAAGACATTTTAAAATAACAAGTCTGGCTGTAGACCCCGCCATACCCCCCACCTCCACCACCACCACCTTGCTTCTGTCTTTTATGTCTTCTCTTTGTCTGTGTTGAGGAGACATTTCTGGTATCCTTGGTTACAGGGGTCTGGAATGGACTGAAGTAGTATGTTGCTATGGCATCAGTTGCCCTGGGTGATTGTAAACAGGGTGTTTAAGTGGAGAGGGAAGGGGTCTGGTGGGTGGTCACTGCATGTAGATTAAACATTACTGGGTGCAGCATTCTAGCCACGCCTGAACGCATTGGACTCCATTGCTTCCCTGTTTTGAGTAACGACATTGATACATCTAAGATAATATATTATTCAGAATAAAAACGTTGGATATGTTTTTGAATTTTAAGAATTTGATCAGTGAATTGAAAACATTTCACAGTTTCCCCTGAAAAACACATGATGGTTTGGATACACACGATAGATCAGGAACCTACAGAGAGGTCTGTTGGGGAACATTGGTGGTTCAAACGATATCTCAAAATATGCCAAAAAATACAAAATGTACACAAATACGACCATGCAGGTAATACCATAATTCAGTTGCTGCTACAGGTAACTAGCTTAGCTGTTTTCAGGTTTTATATATGAGAAGGGGGACTCTGGTGACTTATCAGGAATTTACTTGTAATTCTATTAATAAGAATTAAGAAACCTCTAATTCAAAATGCGCTAACATTTATTCAAGTTGTGGTTTCTAAATGGCTTCCTTTTTTTAAAGTCAGAAACTGTGTTTGAATCTATCACATCAATCGACAAAATAAACTTTTTTGTGAAGAGGAAAAGGGACTGATTAAACAATTTTAAGAACAATTTAATTAAACGTCCTGAACATCCAGCTGGAGCAGGCGTTGTGTTTCGACATGGGGGGCAGCGGCGATGGCGCGGTGGGCAGCGTGGCACAGCAGAACGTGGACCTGCGGCGGCGGCTGGACGAGGAGCAGGCGGCGTACAAACGCAAGCTGGCTGCCTATCAGGAGGGCCAGCAGAGACAGGCACAGCTGGTGCAGAAGCTACAGGCCAAAGTAAGTATATATTTGTATACACAACCACTTTCACTTTCAGTTGAGCCGAGCTTGAATCCTTTGGTTAAAAAAACCACGTCCAATGAATTGTCGGCCACCAGGTCCTCCAGTACAAGAAGAAGTGGTGGGGATTTGGAGCACACGCTGCAGGAGAGAGAGACGGAGCAGCAGCAGCGCTCCTGTGTGAGTAGCTAACCTCGCTAATCATGCTCGCTAGTAAACCTCGCTGCCCCGCTTTGTGTATCCTCACGCTGCACGTCTTTGCTACGAACAACAAATGCTTTTCGTGGTGCATTCATTGTCTCGTCTTGTCTGTATTGACCAATTTTTCCTTTGTAGGACAACGGTTCAGGCCGACAGGACAATGAAAACAGCAGCAGTCTGGAAGATGCTTTGATTCGACTGGAGGAGGAGCATCAGAGGTGCGTGAAAATTATTGAGTGATGCTGTTCACATATAAACATGACACGTGTCTGAAAACAAGTAGCGAGTCGACTGCTGCACAGACCACCTACCCTTAGATCCACTCTGAGGGTTTGTTTTGCGTATGCTACGATGTGCTTCACACCCGAAGAGGACTTAAGCCTAACACTGCTCCTCCTCTGCATCGGTATGCAGCATGTTATGGAATAAGTTGACCCAGAAGGTGACGTGTTCCTGGTCGCCCTTACAGGAGCAGCAGTCTGTCGGCGGTGAACGCCATGCTGAGGGAGCAGCTGGAGCAGGCGGGGCTGGCCAACGAGGCCCTCAGCCAGGACATACGCAGACTCACCGCCGATTGGACCAAAGCCAGGGAGGAACTGGAGCTGAAGGAGTCTGATTGGAGGAGAGAGGAAGAGGTTCGGGGGGGCAGGGGGGGCAGGGGGAGAGAAAAAAATGCATATTCGTCAATTTTTTCTTTTGGTTGCAGAAATGAACAAGTGGAGAGATGATTAGTCTGCTGGTTGTGTCTCCTCCCGTTCAGTCTTTCCACAGCTACTTTAGCAGTGAGCACAGCCGCCTGCTGATGCTGTGGCGACAGGTGGTAGGCTTCCGAAGGCACGTGTGTGAACTGAAGAGCAACACCGAAAGGTTAGGAGGAAAAATACAAAACAAGTGGTCAAGGGGTGGTAGAACTTCCATGGATTTTCCAAACTCTGGCACTAGAAAATAAAGTGAAATTCATTCAAATGTGGGCTTTCCTGACATATCTCTCTGTTCCAGAACCTTCTAAGTTCCCTCCTCATGTGGTGTTTTCCTCCTCGTCTTCGTCCCTCCTGCTCAGGGACCTGTCAGACATGCGTGACGAAATGTCCCGGGCCTCCCAC
Organism: Coryphaenoides rupestris; assembly: GCA_002895965.2. Lineage (NCBI taxonomy): Eukaryota > Metazoa > Chordata > Actinopteri > Gadiformes > Macrouridae > Coryphaenoides > Coryphaenoides rupestris. The sequence continues at coordinate 10,604 of PIJE02006667.1, forward strand.
TCGGTGGCGGGCTCCTGCGCGGGTCTGTCCAGCACGCTGCACCGGCGCCAGGACAGCGCGGCTCTGGCCCTGGAGCGAGACGGCGCGCTGCGAGAACAGCTGGAGCGGCAGCTGAGGGAGAGGCTGGCCGAGGTCACCGACCTGCAGGGCAGAACGGAGCAGCTCAACGCCAGGTGAGGGCGGAGCCAGCAGGGGGTGTGATGAGCAGTTGTGGTGAACCTGTGGACTGCAGCGATAAACCCAGTGTCTTGGAGGCGTTTTTAAAGTGCCTTGTGTCTTTAGGGCCTGTAGCAGCCAATAATGTAATAACTGCCAATAACTTAATGATTTTGCAATTCTTAATGTAATGAAAGTCAATAATGTAATACATTTTCTTAAGCAATAACGTAACCTTAACCTAACCTATTGCGCTTAATGTAATAACTTATTCCATTATTTGCAGGTTATTACATTATTAGCTGTGTAGAAAAAATGTAATAACTGAGTTGATAATGTAATAATATACTTATTATATATTTAAGTTTTATTTATTGGATATAAAGTGTCACACTTCCACGACACTCACCCTTACTGCTACTTCTTTCAAATTTGTGGTTGCCCAGCCCTTGTAGAGACTTAAAATATAGAACAAAAACCTCAATCCCTCAGGCTGTCTGACTCTCTGCGAGAGAGGGATCGGCTGAAAGCGCAGATCGAGGAGAAAGACCGAGACATGGCCGCCCTGAGCAGGAGGCTGGAGGTAAGGCTGGCGTCTGGTGTGCGGGGGGGCAGCAGTGAGCCGCAGTGTGGTGCCGTGAGTCCACCTGCTGCAACCCCCCCCCGCTGCTGTGCTTGTGTTCCTAGGAGCAGCGGGGCCACTCGGACATGCAGGCGCTGAGGACGCAGACCCAGCCGCTGGTGGACACGCTGCGAGACATCGCCCAGGTACAACTATAAACGTGCCGTAACCTTGACGACGCATGCACCGCAAACACATTGTTCAGTGTTCACGGTGTGTGTGTGTTATCGTGATCATCATTCAATGTTTGTAAGTAATATCATGTTATATGCATCTTCAAAATCCTATTGCAAACTAACAGTCTAAAGTATGTGGCAATTTAAGGTATTATTTCCGACAAACACCAGACTTACCCCTACCTCTAAATATTCTAATATATTTCAGTGTAGCATATATCTGTCCATCAAAAGTTATCGCTTGGTTTCATGACATTATGACGGCACTCAAATAAACAACAAACAAACAGTACAAAATGTCCGTCGGTGTTTTCGGTAGGCCATCGTGTCCGAGGGGGAGTCCTCCTCTGAGGCGGACCAGGACAACTCTGGGGAGCCGCTGCTGTCTCTGCTCCGGGGATCCTGTGCTCTCCGCTCCATGTCCCCTCCCTGCGCCTCCTCTCTACCCCACACCACCGCCACCACCTCCTCCATCTCCTCCACCTCCACCTTCTCCATCACCATTCTCCCAGAGGCCGGCCTGTCCGCCCTGCGCTCGGCGGTGGTCCACCGGCAGCTCCAGCTGCAGGGTAACAGGCAGGGGCCAGACGGGCTGACCTGCTCACGTTTTATCTGAATGGGAAAGCAGGCACCTGCATGTGTCTCTTCTATTGTTAGCAAGCCCACACTGGTTTAAATAAGCTCCAGCTGGAGGGGAACAGCGCTGGGACTGCACAATGCTAATGCATTGGAGCAGTCTCAATTCGAAGACCCTGCATAAGACCCTGCAATGCTGATTGAGGATTTTTAAACACGTTTAGCACAAAATGTAGTGCAAGCTAGCAAGCTTGCACTACATTTAAGCTAGCATCCTCTGAATAACAATAATAATAACAGATGACGATGGTAACCAAACACTTCCAGTGGATTTATTTCTAGTGTGATTGCCCCGTGCGTTTAATCAACCAGTCGACCCCAGATGCAATGTTAAGACACCTCATTAGCACACAGTAACGCATCGCCCTTGCCACAGCCTAACACGCTAACGCGGCGTCTTCTTTGACGTTCCAGGAGGCCAGAGGGCGCCTGTCCTCGGCCCAGGCCTCTGTTCAGCAGCTCCGCAGGCACACTGGCCGACGGCGAGTCTGCAGGAAGGACCTGGAGCTGAGGAACCAGGCACTGCTGGGTGAGAGAGATGCGGCGCAGAGAGAGAGGGAGACCATGCAGAGAGAGAGAGATCGTCTGAGGCTGGAGAGAGACACGCTGGCCAGGTACAACCCACCTTGTTTGGTTTGGCAAAAATCGCTTTCAAGGTCATTCAAGTCAAACAAAACCTTTAATTATTCAGGGGAAAAGACACAACTGAGAAGTGGCAATGTCACTTTTAAGTGTGCTCTGATTGCAGTGCCTAGTCGCTGCTTGGCTGAAGCGTTGTTTAATGGTTACTTTTTTGTAGTGTCTGTCCGACAATTTGCCCCAAATATAGTGTATGTATCTTGTTGTGTATCTGTGTGTGTGGTCTACCAGTGGAAAGGGGAACCTGGAGATGGTTGCCCAGGCAGCCCAGAGCAGCACCCACGTGCTGCAGATGGAGTACGAGAAGCTGCAGCTGTCGGTTGACGTCGGCCCAGCGAGAAGAGACCACGAGAGGGAGGAGAGAGAGGCGGCCCTGCAGGAGAGGGACCGGGCCAAGGCAGAGATCCATAGGATGTACGTCAACTGATGAAGACACACACACACGCGCACACACACACACACACACACACACACACACAACACACACACACACACAACACACAACACACCACACACACACACAACACACACACACACACCACCGCACACAAGCACATGCTTTCGCGAATCCCAGCTCATTTCCCCTACTAAACACAGGACTATCGCTCCAAAAAACCTAACACCTTTTTCAATGAATTTCACATTGCAGTCAGAGACAGCTGGAGCAGAGCGAGAGCCGGGGGTCTGCCCAGCGCGGGGAGCTGTCCTCGGTGCGGGAGGCCGGCCAGCAGGGGGAGGTAGAGAGACAGCTGCTGGAGGGAGAGAAGGCCCAGCTGTCAGAGGCACTGACTCGGGTATGATCGAATGGTTTTTCATTGAGTTGTCATCACGACTCCTGACGATGATGACCAATTGACTCACAATGACCTCACCTTCTGAATGAAATCCTCCCGTTGTGTTGCAGACCGAGTGCAAGAACGCCGAGCTGTCTCTCACGCTGCACAAGCTGCTGTCGGAGGAGGCGGGGCTCAGGGACTCTCTGTCCAAGATGAGCCATATGAACGAGGGCCTGGCGCAGGACAAGGCCGACCTGAACGCCATCATCTTGCAGGTAGGATGAGCAGAACTCGCTGTGAGAGTCGCCAAATGTACAATGAGAGCTACATTTTCAGCTAAGATTAATTTAATTCATCCAAGAGATGAAATTGATGTCACAGTAAAGTAGCAGGACAAGTAATATATTGAGATTGAAAAAAAGTTTGATATATTTAAACTAGTTGAGCAACAAGTTAGCAACATGCAAGTGTCCAGGCCAGGGTGATGTGTAATGTCCCAGAGCATAATGGACAGAAAAACAGATGGATCAACAAGTTATGTTCCTGGTGTGGTCCCTCAGCTGGAGGAGGACAAGGCCCTCCTGCAGAGCCAGAAGCGGGAGGCGGAGCAGGAGAAGCTGACCCTGCGGGATGAGCTGGTGCGCCTGGAGCAGGGCCGGCTGGAGGTGGACTCGGCCCGGGGGGCGCTGCAGAGGACCCTGCAGGACATGGAGCTCGGCAGGGCGGCCGCGGACGCCGAGCTCCACGGCCTCCGAGGCGAGAGACTTAAGCTGCAGGATAAACTCACTCAGGTACTGATTTACCTTGAATGGGTTCAAGCTAGCTTCCTCCAGTCACTGTGGTGCCAAGGAAGTCCATTAGTTGTTAATAGTAGTTAATCCAAACTAATTGTAGTCAATCATTTTTAGTTTTATCATTTTCACGGGACATTTATCACTTCAACTTGAACATCACAA
>PIJE02006668.1:10000-14561 GCA_002895965.2 Coryphaenoides rupestris
CACACACACACACACACAACACGCACACACACACACACTATACACACACTACACACACACACAGCCTTCCTGTTGTCACTTCTGCTCCTGCCTGTCAACCTCTTCCACGCCTCTCCTCCGCCCCCCCGTTCCCATACGAGAGCCAACCGCCAATCACGATCGAGCTGCCCTCTGCACTTCTAAGGCACAACCGTCTGCGATCGAGCCCTCGCGGCTGGTCGTCATTGTATCGGAATGTACCACACCGCTCAAACCGACAACAATCCGACGGACAACAACAAAACAAACCAGACAAAGAATCAAAAGCCGCTCAGCAAACCGCGCAGTCCTACCGACCCTCCCATGACCCTCCTTCCTGGCGGGGGCACGAACCGAATGATCGGTAATTGCTGCCGCTGCCACTAAAACACGGCGCAAGCCAGAGTCCCCGATTCAATAAAGCCTAATAAAATGAAATCCGAGCCGCAACCTCCCTTCGGGAGCCCCGGGAATATTAGCATAACGATTAAACTACTTCTGGGAGGTGTTGTTATTGTCGTTGTTGTCGTTGTCGTCGTCGGGGCTGCAATAAAGGGGGGGGGGGGGGAGAAGGCAGGACGGGCTTTGTGTGTATGCAAGAAGGAGAGAGAGAGAGAGAGCGGGCTCTGTGCAGCAGGCAGCAGCCAGCCCGTGTGTGTGTGTGTCTGTGTGGTGGTGTGTGTGTGTGTGTGTGTGTGTGTGTGTGTGTGTGTGTGCACTTGCCTAACTATCCAACAGGGGCCCATGGCGTCGTAACACCTTCACCAACAGGGGACCTCCGAGCCCAAGAGGGGACATTTTTCCGGTCCCCTCTTGGTCATGCCTTAAATCAAGCTAAAAAACATGCCTAAAATATTTTGGTGCATTTTCTCAACTTTTGCCAAGAGGGGACCAGAAAGTGTGTGAGTGTTTAGTCCATACTCGGCAGCGCCTCTGCTGGCCAGAGCCAGGAAGTTCACGACCAATTCACACACGTCGCTTCAAACACTCCGGCCTGCAGCCCCAGGGGGTCATTCAGACTGTAGAGGGCTGTTAAACAGCCTACTTAGTAAAGAAAACCAGTCTCTTCAAACATGCAAACACGAAGAAAACCAGTCTCTTCAAACATGCAAACAACAAACAAAAATAGTGTATTTTTCTAACAAAATAGTTAAAATAGTTCAATCCCCAAAATGTACCTTTATCTTGCATCTAACAATTAGTGATTTCCATACATTTTACAATGTGCGTCAGTCCCCAATCTACATTTAAAGAAATGCATTAGAATTGTTGATTTGCATTACAGAAAATGGTCCACACTTATACTGTATGGAATGACAGGGGTCCACTGTTGGCTGATACATAATGACAGAAGTTCCCTCTTAGATAGCATAGAGTGACATTCACACTCCAACATGGATGAGTAAGAAATAAATAAGCAAAATGGATAGAGAGAGATTCTTAAGAGATAATAAGAATCTAATTATGATATATATATATATATATATATATATAGTGTTATTTTGCAAGTAAAGTTGCCCCAACAATGTTGTCATTGTGGCTTTTTGAGTGAGTTGTATTTACAGCTTATATATCTATAAGTTATATATCTAAGAATAGCAACAACAGAACTTGCTATTTTGGATATTGCCAGAGAACAATTTAGCATGGTATATAGGACAGAGGCCCAGAAATCATAAGTTTGTCTGAGATACAATGGACAAGTCAGCTAGAGGATGGCTTAATTTCACAAAAGACATGAACACAAATTTCTAAACTTAATAAGGTTTTTGTTTTTTTACAACTACAAACTTGTGTGCTTAGTCTACGGTTAAAGGAATGCATTTTATCTGTTGATTTGCATAACATAACTTTTTTTTATGTAATGACAGAGGTCCACTGTTGGCTATTACAAAATGACACAAGTCCCTTCTTAGATGAATAGAGGAAATAACAAAAATATATTGTAACGAAAAGATAGTAACTCAAGTAAATCTCAACTATTGTCATATTTATTCGTCCAACACAATGTTAATATGTTTTTGTAACAATCTAAACGCTCAGCTTTAATGGATTGCTTAACCATTGTCAAGTATGACACTATTCAGAATCAGAATCAGAATCAGAATCGCTTTATTCTCCAAGTAGTTTTCACATACGAGGAATTTGCTGTGGTTGTTGGTACATACAGACAACATAGGAGTAATAATAATAAGAATTAAAAAGCATAAAAAAGCAAGTAGTGTAAAAACGACAATAAGCATAAATATAAAATAAAGTAGAATAGTATGAATGGATATATACAATACAGAATGATTTATGAATGATGATATACAATATATACAATGATGATATACAATGATATACAATGATGATATACAATTCAGAATGATTTATGAATGATGAGATATTTACAATACAGAATGGTGAGATATTTACAATACAGAATGATTTTTCAGAATATGGAACGGGTGTGGGTTGTGCGTTATTGTCATGTGTACTGTCTATGGAGGCGGGATAAGAGTCTGTGTCAGTGGGGGTCCCGGGCCTTGTTAATGAGGCTAACTGCAGATGGGAAGAAACTGTTTTTGTGGCGAGAGGTTTTGGTCCTGATGGACCGCAGCCTCCTGCCAGAGGGAAGTGTTTCAAACAGTTTGTGTCCGGGGTGAGAGGGGTCGGCCACAATCTTTCCCGCACGCCTCCGGGTCCTGGAGGCATACAGGTCCTGGAGAGATGGCAGATTGCAGCCAATCACCCTCTCTGCGGAGCGGATGATACGCTGCAGTCTGCCCTTGTCCTTGGCGGTGGCAGCAGCGTACCAGATGGTAATGGAGGAGGTGAGGATGGACTCGATGATGGGAGTGTAGAAGTGCACCATCATCGTCTTTGGCAGGTTGAACTTCTTCAACTGCCGCAGGAAGAACATCCTCTGCTGGGCTTTTTTTGTGATGGAGCTGATGTTCAGCTCCCACTTGAGGTCCTGGGAGATGATGGTTCCCAGGAAGCGGCAGGACTCCACAATATCGACTGGAGAGTCTCTCAGGGTGATGGGGGTGAGTGGGGCTGGGTTCTTTCTGAAGTCTACAACTATCTCCACTGTCTTCACAGCGTTGAGCTCCAGGTTGTTCTGACTGCACCAAGTCGCCAGATGGTCGATCTCCCACCTGTAGGCGGACTCATCCTCACCAGAGATGAGTCCAATGATGGTGGTGTCATCCGCGAACATCAGGAGCTTGACAGACTGGTGACTGGAGGAGCAGCTGTTGGTATACAGGGAGAAGAGCAGAAGGGAAAGAACACAGCCTTGGGGGGAACCGGTGCTGATGGTCCGGGAGTCAGAGATGTGTTTTCCCAGCCTCACGTGCTGCCTCCTGTCAGACAGGAAGTCTGTGATCCACCTGCAGGTAGAGTCAGGCACGCTCAGCTGGAGAAGCTTGTCATGTAGCAGAGATGGGATGATTGTGTTGAAAGCAGAGCTGAAATCCACAAGCAGGATCCTGGCATAGGTTCCTGTTGAGTCCAGGTGCTGGAGGATGAAGTGAAGGGCCAAGTTTACTGCATCGTCTACAGATCTGTTGGCTCTGTAGGTGAACTGCAGGGGGTCCAGGAGAGGGTCTGTGATGTATTTGAGGTGGGACAGCACAAGGCGCTCAAAAGACTTCATCACCACAGAGGTCAAGGCAACGGGTCTGTAATTATTAAGTCCTGTGGTCCTTGGCTTTTTGGGGACGGGGATGATGGTGGAGGACTTGAAGCAGTCGGGTACATGGCAAGTCTCCAGAGAAGTGTTAAAAATGTCTGTGAACACCGGGGACAGCTTATCAGCACAGTGCTTCAGGGTGGATGGAGAGACAGAGTCTGGCCTGGCTGCTTTGCGGGGATTCTGCCTCTTGAAGATCCTGTTTACATCTCTTTCCAGTAAGGACAGAGGTGTCGCTGAGGAGGGGGGGGAGGGGGGCTATGAGATGGGCAGCTGTGGGGAGGCCCAGGCTCCTGCTGTGCTGGGGGAGGTGAGGCTGGTGGACTGGAGCTGGTGGATGGTGTCACGGGGGATGGTGTCAGGACTGTCCCATTGTCTTTCAAAGCGACAGTAGAACTCATTCAGGTCGTTGGCCAGGCGTGAGTTATTCATGGAGTGGGGGGTTTTTGCTTTGTAGTTTGTGATCTGTCTGAACCCCCTCCAGACAGAAGCAGAGTCATTGGGAGAACATTCGTGGATGTGACAGCTTAAAGCGATATTCCGAAAGCTGTGGAGCTCAACATCCAGAAAACATCACATCAACAAAAACTACGCAAGCATGTAGCGACAGTGTCACAGCTCCTGAACCTTCAAGCTCACGAACTTGACCAACTAGCAACATTCATGGGTCATGATATTGAGGGTCCATAGGGAATTTTACAGACTTCCTGAAGAAACCCTTAAATTGCTAAAGTTAGCAGAATTCTTTATGCCCTGCAAGATGGAATGGGAAAATTCAAGGGATAATCCCTGGAAGACATTACCCCAAACATCAACTGTAAGTACAGCATTTCAAGAAATGTTGTACATTTAGTTCTCAGCCAA
>PIJE02006669.1:0-14560 GCA_002895965.2 Coryphaenoides rupestris
AAGGCAGGCTTGGGAGGAAAAAAAAGATAAAGAAAAAAATAAGGCTGAGCAGATGCAACGGCGGTTGATCAGATACCAGCTCATGCCGCCGCCAAGATTGTGGTTGGCTTTAGCAACACGATGACATTTCGTGGGAAACGTCAAAAAGGGGGGTGGGGGGGCGGGTATTCAGCATTGTTGCGTTAGCATGGTGGCACACAGCGGACGAGATAAGCCGTCCACCTGTGAGTCATGACGAGCGGTGCAGGGGCGGGGGGTGCCAGGAAAGGTGGCATTCATGCAAAGTTCAACGACACAAACACGGACCGTTCCACAGAAAGGAGGCAGAGAAGGTTGGGAAGCCCCCCGCCCCACAAAAAAACAAGTTAAAGTGCAAGAAAAAAAAAAGATAAATAAGACATAACAAGATCAAAATGTTCACAGACTCACCGGCTTTGTACGTGATGGAGTTGGACGAGGACACGGACTTCTTATAACACAGGAACACGTTGGAGCCCCACTGGAAAGCCCAAGGGAGACAAGTTACAGACGGAACCATTGTTACTACATTACTAGGCTACTACAATACTATGCTATTTTTGCTACTACATTACACCACTACTATGTAACAATGCTACTATGTAACAACGCTACTATGTTACATTACTTAGCTACTACGTTACAATGCTAGTATGTAACAACGCTACTATGTTACATTACTAAGCTACTACTTTCCTACGTTACTATGTTACAACGCTACTATGTTACATTACTTAGCTACTACGTTACAATGCTAGTATGTAACAACGCTACTATGTAACAACGCTACTATGTTACATTACTTAGCTACTACGTTACAATGCTAGTATGTAACAACGCTACTATGTTACAACGTTACTAAGCTACTACTTTACTACGTTACTATGTTACAATGCTACTGTGTTACATTACTAAGCTACTATGACACATTTCTACGCTGCTACTACATTAAGTTACTATGCATTATTGTGTTGCTACGCTGCTACATTGGCCTACATCTGGCTGGGCGTTAAGGTCAAACTCTTCTATCCTGATACATGTCTTTGAATATCATTTAATATAATTAATAACATAATTTTCCCATAATTCAATCAATAAATAGTCATATATATATATATCTATATATATATAGATATATATATAATCACATTGTAAAGCCTATTTCTGTATACTTCTAGAGACAATGAGATTTGTATTAATAATCATCAGTAATGTGGATATAATGAACGTGTATATAATAAGTGGATGAAGGCAAATAATAGAGCGGTTCAGAAAATGACATCGCTTTAGTGCAACGCAGCTTTTAATACCAGGAGAGCACCTGTGCCATATCACAATGTATCAAAAATCTAAGACGATATCTCGCCTCATATAATATTGATGCTTTAACCTCCCGTCCCCCCAGAGGGTTTCACCCTGCAGCCCTCCACCACCGTGATTCCTCACCATGCCACAGTTGAGGTTCTTGGTCCACCTTGCAGAAGGTGTGCGGCGGCGTCTCGCCCTTGCTGGTGACCGATGACGCAGATGTCGGTGACGCCAGCGAGTTTACTGCGGTGGACTTGCGGCCCCGTGGCGAGGGGAGTCTGATTGGAGATGCGCCTGGAGGTTTGTGGCTTGTTGTTTACGTTGGCGCAGCGGGGCCTAGGGCGTGGCCTTGGATGACCTCGCGCCTGGATTTCGCCGCTCCTGGCCCTCGTACAGCACCTGGTGGGGTGGGGGTGGGTGAAGAAAGATACGGGGACATGGAATACCCGCATGGGCTGGCGATGGTGGAGATAAGTCTTGATGTGTTCAGATGCGCAATGTTTTGTTGCTGTGCTGGTGCCATTCTAGTTACATCAGTTCTATTCATAGTTGCATCAGTCATTTAAATGATTTTTAATCGCAACATCACTTATTAGCATCTGCCTAGAAATTATGAGAACTCGTTCTACTAGCCTCCACTATGATGCTGGAACAGGCTTGTTCTTTTCATTTATGTACCACAGTGATATATTGCCGTCTCCTTCAACAAATGTAGTCTTTGTAAGTTGCTTTAGATAAAAGCGTCTGCCAAATGCCCTAAATGTAAATGTATCTATATATACACATTTGGTTGAAAATATAATGGTAAGTAATTAACTATTATATTAACCATAACTAGGCTGTAACAATTTCCTTTTACAGCAGTTGCAGTAACAGCTACGTGACTCCAGGTCTCAAGCCTATGCAACAGAGCTAGAATGGGTGTGTACACATTATCAATATTATCTGCCTTAATGGAAAATAACTGATTAAAGCACCACACAGGTGAGCGGCTGCAATCAGGCTGCACACCTGTGGACTGTGGCGCATTGCCTAATCAAAGCCCACAGGTTCGATCAGACATCACACACACGCTAGCATGCTGGCCTTGTTCCACCCGCTCTGTCAAACCAACTCGGAACAAACCGGATGTCCTCATATTGTCACATATAAGCCCGTGTCCTCATATTGGAAGAGCCCTAGAAATGCCACGTTTGCGTAGCATGTAGCTGTTTATGTGTAGCGCTATGTCTGTCCGTGCTGCGGTAAAATGTATTTCAGTGCAAAACAAATGTCAAGAAGCGGTAATTTTCCATCAACAGCGGCCCCTTCTCATTGCTAGCTGCCATCAGGCGTTATCTGACATTCAATTATCCAAATTATTTTAATGTCAAATTCACCCAAAAGCTCAGAAGAGCAGAAATGCCCGGAGCACCCACTCCAAGCGAGCAAAACAATGGCGCACAATTATTACAAATATTACAGCAAGGCACAAAGGAACACAATGCATGGAGAGTGTTGTACATCACCCAGGGCTCTGTTCAACCCGCAAAACAAGCAGCAACTGAAAAGCGAAAGCTCTTGTGACTTCACAACAACAACAACACAGTACCGATAGAACGGCATCCAAACATCACAAGAGCGCTAATAGGATTGTTTGCTACAACACTAAATCAATGAGGCCCAAATGAAAAGAAAACAGTCCTTGCGATTGTGTGTTAAAAGCAACATCGTTTGCGGTCGCTGAAAGGAACGCTTGACATGACAACTTTATGAGCCGGCGTGAGGCTAATTCACAGATCCTTGTGGCAGCTGTGTACAGAGCAAGAGAGAGAGAGAGCAAGAGAGAGAGAATTTGAAAAAGGCCCTTTATTAAATCAAATCCAGGACTTGAAAGGCAAAAAACTATCATGAAAAACAGCAATTTATTCAAAAGGAAAAACACAATTTTGCCTTGCACACCACCCCTCCCGTGTGTGTGTGATTATCAAATATTAGGCTATAACCTTATACTTTTTTTTCTGTATATACAGTACACATTTAAATGTATTATATTGTATTTTAGACAATTGCCATTACTATTTGAACAATTTTGAGAGGGAGAAAGAGAGAGAAACAGAAAGAGAGACAGCGAGAGAGAGAGAGCGAGCGATGGAGAGCGAGCGAGTGAGAGAGCGAGCGAGCGAGTGAGCGAGAGAAAGAGAAAGACAGCAAGAGAGCGAGAGAGCGAGAGAGAAACAGAGAGAGTGAGTTCAGGCATGGGTATTTGAAAGAATATTCCCGCGGCTCCTCTTTGACCCGCATTCAGCAGGTAGGAGTGTCAGCCCTGTGTGGAAAAACCAAGAAGGCCGATCACACGGCGGTGCAAAGTGCTGGCCGGGCACCACTGACTAATGTCCACACACACACACACACACACACACACACACACACACGCTCAGTCAGCACACACACCGACCAGGCCTAGAGGAGCGCTTGGTTCAAACAACTCAATGAGTCAGTGTCTTGCTATGGCAATTGTTTATTTCTCTCCCCTCTTTGGCACACAAAGCGGCGGCTGACTCAAACCCTGCCTGAGCAACGTTTCACTCAGCTATTTGAACTCAGCGGCATTCAGAAGGAAACCAAGAGACGTCTCTACAAATGAGAAGAACCTCCTCTGTGTTTCCCCTACCAATTGTCCCAGCAGTGGAGCTGCTCAGAGGTGTGTGTGAGGTGCACTATGCTGATGTGCACGTGCACGGTACTGGTGTGTGGGTGCCCCGTGCTGATGTGCACGTGCACGGTACTGGTGTGTGCGCACACAACAGTGTGCCATTAGCGCAAATGCAGTTTTCTGTCTGCAATTTGTAGCAATCCCATCATCTGGGTTTCATAATAATACTGTTGCTGCCTCTGTTCTACAGAATCAAATATGTCGGCTACTTTCTATTATGACGTCACTTGTTGTGTAACTTTTTCTCTTGATGCATTTGCATACTATATGTTGTCTGAAGCCATTCATGATCTAATGCCACCTAGAGTACCATTTGGGGGGGCGCCCAACATCATTTCAAATATATATTTGCATGGCTGGCTGCTGTGTCACGAGTTAACCAGCGGGGGCGCTGTACCACTGCTAGGGGGAAACGCTGCTAGTCATCAGATTACAGGAGAGGTTCAGTCTGGCGGTGACATTTGGCCTTCTGTCCGTGTGGTCCGGTTACTAGTGTGGGTGACCTCTCTCTCTCTGTCCCTCTCTCGCATCCTCTCTCTCCCTCTCTCGTCCTCTCTGTCTTTCTCAGAAGAAACACTGTTGGCCATGGCAAAGATTCCTCGAGCAACACATCGCCAGAGAAGTAGGTTACTCTCAGTTGATTGAACAACACTTCTTCCACTAAGAACCCCCCCCACCACCACATACACACACAGCTTCCTGTTCCACCTGCACCCCCCAAACCGCAACCGCCAGGCCTGCAGCTTGAGGCACCGTCCTCCATTCACAACAATGCCAGCGATGTGATCTCCCTCTCTCCCCCTCCGTCTCCCTCTCTCTTGTTCTTTTCATTATCAATATCCAAATGGGATTTTTTCTCCCGGAAAACTAAGGAAGCGTTAAGTGGAGTTGTGTTTCCAGTTTAGCGTCAGGACTCACCGGCAAGGAGTCTGGAGCCCTGGTTTTATAAGGTGATGTACAATATTTACACTCTGTACCATAGTAGCGAGCTACCAGCCACCAAGTACTCCCTCTCTCTGTCTCACACACACACACACACACACACACACACACACACACACACACACACACACACACACACACACACACACACACACACACACACACACACACACACACACACACACACACACACACACACACACACACACACACACACACACACACACACACACTTTGTGAGTGAGGAAGACACACATGCAATAACAGTGGCACAGCAGACAGAGGGCTCCCTGGTGGACAAAGCGGTCCACTCATGTGGAATGATTTGGGAGATTAACCTAAAGGAGGCCAGCAGACCATTTGCCAGGACATTTAAATTGAATTCGTTTTTTAAGGCACAACGAAGAAAGCAAGTGCAGACGGGGCAGCACAGCCCTGATTTGTGTAGCGGAATAAACACACGCACACACAAAAATTAAGCATTAGGCATTCAAAGCCAAACTGTGAGGGGGAAATGTGTGCCAAGGTGCGGTTGGCACTTAGGCACACATTAGCACTAGCAATAAACAACCAATGGCGGCACACTAGCCATAAAACAACCAGAGATGGCGCTGTCCCCGCCACTTGGATTTTAGCGCTGGGCTCAGGTTTCTTCTTCACGTGCCAGGTGTATGAACAATGAGGTCAATCACAGACTACTCCGGTTTTATAGTTTTATAATGGTTGCTTTGGGTTGGTAACTAGAATAAACATACAATTGCACGGCTTTGACCTACAAGATAGCCTTTAATCTTGGCAGTAGAAGTTAGAAGCTATAATCAAAGCACTTGCCTGGTGCTGATGAGGGGACTTAATGTGTAGAACCAAGACTTAACACACCGCCAATTAGCCTCAGGGTGGATCTTATGCAAGGTGGGTCTAAGCAGGTGTGGACAGGGCAGCAGCACACAGCGCAGAGCAAGCGACAATCGTAAGGGAAAGATACACCGGGAATTGGTTGCAACATTTCCACTGAGGCCGGCTTGGATCTCGCCTCGTTTGCACCGAGGGCTTGATGATTATGATCCGAGGTTAGGCAGGACAGTTTACAAAAAAATGGGACAGATGGAAAGGTTTTGCCCCAGATGAGCAATAACGGCGCAAATATTTACACAGCCAGCGAGAGACCGGGGGGGGCTGAAATCAAAGAGACGCCCGCTGTTGTAACACATGACGGTCTACATTGCCACCGCTTGGGACTTAAAAAAAAAGAAAAAAAAACCCCTGGTTATGTCATACATTTGAAGTCAACCGCCGTATAAAAAACGGAGGGGAATTCCTTAGCCGCACCGGTATACTCGGTATGCATCCTAAAGTAATTTGGTTGTTAAAATGTAGCAGGCTTTTGCTCTGTATGTTCATACTGTACACAGCTTTATCCCAATATATGCTAATTTCCAATATAACTGTATATCACGGCATAGCATGTTTCTGGTAATTCAATAAATTAATCTTATCATTTACGAGTACTGGGTATTTTCTCATTTTCAGCTAGAACAGTCTGGTGGTTTCATCCCTTTGCTGCTGCTGCAGCCTTTTTAGAACAGGGAAAACACTTATGCGATATCACGGTATTACGAAAATCGCTGTCTAATCTTATATCACAATATATACGGGCATCCAAATCTTAGGGCAATATCTAATCTCATATCACGATATCTAATCTCATCACAATATTGCGATTTCCCAAAGCTAAAACGATACCTACTCTCATATCAGGATACCCATATAATATCGCTATAGCTAGGTATTAGGGTAGAGGTTGCCCATTGCACTCCGAACCGTCCCTGGAAGGAGGGATCCCCCACTCTGCGTTCCTTCTCCAGATGTCTTCCTTGTTAAGGGAGTCGTTTCTTGTCCTTAGGGGGACGCTATAGGGCTAAGGGGGGTGTCATAACCACATGGCCCATAATCATATGGCCTATAAAGCCCTTTGAGACTGTAACTGTGATTAAGGGCTATAGAAATACAATTGACTTGACTTGAAGTGACTTTAATCCCCAGTCCCCTACAGCCTACACCAGTGAAGCATCGTCTTCATCATCCTCACGGTGGTCAACTCACCCGATGTCGATGAGTGGCTTGCCGCGGCCACGCTTGTAGCAGAGGAAGAGCTCGGGGCTCTTGAGGCTGCCATGGTTGAGGTTGGCCGGCAGCCCGCCGGGGGTGCTGTCGATGCAGGTGAAGCCCTCGGGCACTGACTCGCCCGCCGAGCGGTTGATGATGGCCAGCTCCACAATGGGCGCCTTGGGCCCGCTGGACTTGGTCTCTGACAGGTCCTGCTCCAGCGGCGTGGACTTGTCTGTCAGACCGGCCACCACAAAGTAGTCGGTCACCCGGTGACCCTTGTCCTCGATCATGGCTGGGCGGACCTGGGGGAGAGAGGACGGACCACCAAGAGTTATAGAGAGAGCGAGAGCGAGGGGTGAGGCACGGACAGACTGGGGGCGTGGGGGGATGAGAGGGGAAGAAGTACCACACCTGAAGTAAAAATGATATGACAGTTGCAATCGCAATCTGATTCACTATTAGTGGGTCAGTGTGGTCTGTCACAATGTGTTGGGGTCTCTACCAAACAAACATGCTTTCTTGTAGGCCAGGGAACATCACTGCATCACTACAGTACTTCATGTAGCAGCTCCTGCAATTTTGATATTACATAGGCCTAGTGGCCATCTTGCAATTTCGATAATATATTGATTAAGCCTAATTTTTCAGCCCAAACCTAAAGCACCTGCCAATCTACTGGGATGGTGGTCTGGTGTGCAAGATAGGGCTGGGAAAAATATCGATATTATATCAATATATTGATATGAGACTATATATCGTCTTAGAGTTTGGATAATTATATGGCACAAGTGTTGCATTACAGTAAAATTACAGTTGAGTAATTTAAACCAGAAGTTCTAGCTGTTAATATCAATGTTCTGTTCAATATGCTGTTAATAAAAATGTAAAAAAAAAAAAACCTGAATCCTGAAAAAATGCGATATTGTTATTGAAATATTAAATAGAAGATTTTGGCCATATCTCCCAGCCCTACTGGAAACACAACAAAACACTCTCACACACACGGACAGAAAAGTGGGTTGATGGTCACCGAGGAGTTCATGATTGTGAGCAAGAATGCGAAGCGGCTAGCTACTGATCGCCCATCCATCCCATTGAGAAAACGTAACAGACGACTGCACACAATTGGCGATTAACAGCATCTTGCGCTAAGCCGTACGTCTTGAGGCCGTCGCACCATAAAGGAGCAGGGAGGGAGCACCCAGTGACACACACACACACACACACACACACACACACACACACACACACACACACACACACACACACACACACACACACACACACACACACACACACACACACACACACACACACACACACACACACTAGATCATAGATCATAGATCATCGACGTGCGTTGGGAGAAAGACCTCGGTGGCCAGAGAGTCCTGCCGAGGAGAGCACCAAGGAATGTTTCAAAATGCCGGCATGAGCATAAATCAGACGTCTTAAAAAGAATTCCACGCACACACGCAGACGCACGCACGCACACACACAGTCAGACCCTCGGAATTTCTCTTGCTGGGATTTGGGAAGGCGTCTACCCAGCAGTCCCACCGTTGATTTGAAAAGAGATAAAAGCTTTACAGAGCAGACCCCAAATCCCCTGATCATGGGAGAGATTGGTTAATTTGTCTACAGTCAAATGAAATAGTCAAATACACATCTGCAACGGAGGGCCTGGTGGTGGAACTGCAGGTTCCCACCCAGCAACGCATTCCACCTGAACCATATAGGAACCAGACCAAGTACTGAACCTCAGCGTCTAATGGGTTGTAATAATCTGCCATTTTAGGCCTGTTTCTGTTAACTGCAGTTGGAACATAAAAAGCAGCAGAACGGACAAAAGGTAAATGTATTTGTGGAATATTAGTAGGCTCCTATATCTAAATATATCACATATCACGATATATCACATTCTTCGACTTCTCAAGCGCTTTCAACACCATAAAGCCTGCCCTGCTTGGACTAAGCTACTGGACATGCAGGTGGGACGCTCCACTAGTGGCCTGGAATACTAACTACACGAGCAACATGTCGGACACTATAGTGAGCAACACAGGAGCACCTCGGGGACGTCCTGTCTCCCTTCTGTTCACACGTCACCTCAGATTACTTACATTTAGGGCATTTGGCAGACGCTTTTATCCAAAGCGACTTACAAAGAGTACATTTGTTGAAGGAGAGGCAGCAATATATCACTGTGGTACCTGAAGATAAGAATAGAGCTGGGGCTTTCGAAGCATTCTATTTACGGACTTTCAGTACAGCTTCAGAAGTCCTGCCACCTGCAGACGTTTTTGGATGACTGCCTTGTTGGGCTGTATCAGAAAGGGGCAGGAGTCCAGTACAGGAGTGTGGTGGACGTTTCGTGAGTGGTGTGGATAAATCACCTTGCAATCAACATCTCTAGATTGAGGAGTTGGTGGTGGAATTCAGGAAGCAACCGACTCACCCGAACCGGGTCAGCATCAGGGGGACCGAGGTGTTCACATAAAATGGACTGGACTAAAAACATAGAAGCCCTGTATAAGAAAGGTCAGAGTCGCCTGTATTTCCTACAGAGACTCAGATCTTTCAACGTCTGCAAAACCATGCTGCAGATGTTCCATCACTCTGTGGTGGCCAGCGGCATCTTCTACGCTGTTGTGTGCTGGGGCAGCAGGGTGAAGGCAGCCCGACGCCAACAGACTCAATAAGCTCATCAGGAAAGCGGGTTCTGTCCTGGGAGTGGAATTAGAGTCTTTGGTGGAGGTCTCGGAGAGGAGGATGCTGAGTAAACTACTCAGTATTATGGACAACGCCTCCCATCCCCTGCACACCACACTGGTGTCATACCAGAGCACCTTCAGCCGTAGACTGAGATTACCGAGGTGCACCACAGAACGCCACAGGAGGTCCTTTCTGCCTGTGGCCATCAAACTCTATAACTCCTCCCTATAACTCCCCCTACAAGACAATGAACACAGCAATATAATGTGCAATATTACCTCACAACATCATGTGCACTTTCCTCAGTATTACGTGCAATATTAATATTACTGTCCAACATCATGTGCAATACTCTATCATGTGCTATATTGTTATTATTATCATGCTGTCTATAAATATTATCTATAACACTACCTCATCTCCTCTCATCATCACGTGCAATATTCTTAATGTCATGTCCATAATATTTCACTTCAACTATGCCAAATAACTGTAAATCCCATAGTTTATTTTTATCATTATGTTATTTTCCATATTGTTTTATTGTACTGTATCGCTATGTAACCTGGCACAAGGATTTCCTTCGGGATTAATAAAGTTCTATTCTTTCTATTCTAAAGAGCAAATAGACGTAGCTGGCAAAGACGTCCATACGGTTGCATGTGTCAGAGAATAAAAGGGGGAATTTCTCAATTACATTGAATTGCAAGCATTGAATTTGATGTGTGCCGATAACCCCTCTGACAGAAGTAATTATGAATAGCAAGATTATGAAGGTCATAATAATTAATTGCTTGTCTATTACTCAAGCGTGCCTCACAGCCGTATACTGGAGTGGTTCATTGGCTATAGTATGTATGAAAGAAGAACAGAGGAATAAAGTGATTCGCAGACATGATGGCTTTTCATGATACAAGCAGCTTTTTTTTGGATGTCCAAACCCTAAACCTTCACATTTTGGGAGAAAGGTTTTAACGTTTAAAAAAAAAAAAAAAAAAAAAGGTTTAAAAAAAAAAAAAAGGATATCACCCAACCCTACAGGAAGCAAACATTTTCCAGTGGTGAGTCAGCTGACTAGCGGTGTGTGTGTGCGCCCGTGTGTGTGTGTGTGTGTGCGCGTCCGTGTGCGCGTCCGTGTGTGTGTGTGTGTGTGTGTGTGTGTGTGTAGGGGGTTGTAGTGCGTGCCTCTACAGCGGCAGTACAGTTATGGAGTGCAAATTATATGCACATGTTTCTGCGAGACAATTTTTAATTCAGCTCTTGCACCCAACCTTACCTGTGGCCACAAAACAGCTGGGTTGCACTAACTTCCCAGACAGACACAGACACTTCAGAGTTTAAAAGACAATATAGAGTATATATATCGAGTTACATATCTGCATGACAATAGCAGATTAAAATAGGGACGCATAATGTCCAATGTAAGTTCACAAGGGTTAGGCCTATGGAGTAAAAGAATTTCAAATCATCACAGAGGGAAAAAAACGGACAGAACTCGCTTAGTGGCAGACAGCGGCTGACCCATTTACCGTCCGTGACCCACTGACACCCACACCCACAAACACAAAACAAAGCCCGTTGCCACAGTAACGCCGCTGCGGCAAATCTGTGGGGGGGGGGAGCTTGCGGTGTCACCGACGACGAGGAACCAAAAAATGTGACCCCGATGGCTTCATCGTGTGTGCAGGAAAACATTGCAATGCTCTGCTGGTCATTCTCCAAGGCCTTCATTTTCCGAGCTTCATTTTCCCCTGCCAGGGACATACTGGGGCGACACAAAATATGATAGAATTTTAGGAAACATCCTCATTGTCTGAATTACAAAAGGCCAATGGAATTGTGATCTTCTGGCCGCTATGTCAATGTGTATCACTTGCTCAGAAGCATATTCTGTCTAGTAGCGATGATTTATAACGCTGTTGTGCTGCCTTCTCTGGTAATCAAAAAATGGATCCTTTTTGCACCTTTGCTCATTTCAGATATTTGAATGAAGAACGTTTGATTGTGGCGATGAATTGAACAGAGGGTCCAAAAAACTGTAGGCCTGCTAGCACCCTCCGTCCGCACCAAGGATCACATATAGAATGTGTACAAGGATCACATACATAATGTATGTGATGTATGAGAAAATGCACAGCAAAACACAAGCTTGAAGTTACGAACACGCTGTGCCTTGAGAAAAACCTAATCGAATGTCCCATTGTTGTCGCAGAGGTCCTACACAATCCAAGCCTTACACGGTCCAAACAATGAGGTTTCAAATATGAATAATACGCCTAACTCTACATAAATAACAAAAACTCGACATAAATAACAAAACAGAAATTAATGAACGCAATATCATATACAATGAATGAGGAAGTTGGAGGGTATTTCCAGGTCACGCCCACATGTCTTCGTAGAAGAAGATTGATTGTGTTTTGTGTGCAAGCGATATGCTCATCTGGCAAGAACTGAACGAAGCTTCAGGAAGAACGCATACCCTTCTCTACCTCCTGGTTACTCTTAGGTTTCATAATTTCATACTGACTTAGTTACAAAACCATTGCATAATCATAGGGTCAACGCCTTTACAATGATTTCTTGTATTTCACACACACACACACACACACACACACACACACACACACACACACTCAACAACAACGAGAGAATTATCGCTTCCCTGACGTATCGCGCTTCCAAGTGAAACAGGATGCCGGCCAGGGCGTCATTAAACATTTGTTGCGGAAGAAGCATAGATCCCTCCGAATGTGGGTGCAGAATGGAGAGTGCGCAGGTAAAAAAGGGTGCTGGGGTAGAGTTGTGATGCACCCCCCCCATACCAATATTTGTGTGACTATCAAAGAAAATTAAATGAATACATATACACACACACTAGTAATTCTATACTAGTAGTTCACCGTTTTCTACTTGTGCGCACTCGTTACTCTGGACAGGCGTTAAGCTAGGAGGCTAACTTTAGAATGCTCTGCGTGCCGATTTCAAAACTAAACCATCGAGGGACTTTGTGATTTGCTACTTTGGTACTGTATCTGTGTTTATTTCGCACGTTGCCATGCTTGGCAAGTCTTCCTGTAAGTCACCACACAATTAAAGTGTGTGTGTGTGTGTGTGTGTGTGTGTGTGTGTGTGTGTGTGTGTGTTCTCTCACAGAACTTCCCAATTCTTATTTGTACAAGTATACCGTAATAGATTTAATTGATTATTCATGTGACGGTTCATGCCTGCTGAGTGTTGGCGACCACTGGGCAACAGGTGCTGCGCCCTAGAGGCTACATGAGTCCAACTAGCCCCTCCCCCCCCAAAGCATTGGCCCACATTAGCAAATTGTGTCACTCGCAAAACATACGGTGTGAGCGCAGCACAATACAAATACACCGCGAACGCCCGACCAAACGCAGACGATAACAAAACAAACAGTCGCCGAAACAACTCGACCCGTGGGTACGTGTGTGTGTGTGCGATGACAATCTGGCTGCATCTATGCCACAGCAGGGCTGGGAGACAAAGATCTGCATTTGTGCATTAATATCCTGAAGGGATAACAAACACGCCAGGACCGAGCGGACGTTGCGCGCACACACACACGCGCGCACACACACGCCACCTGTATCCTCAAGTGTGGTTTTACTTTCTTTCTTTTTGGAGTGCACCTTGCGCTCGCTATAAAAAAAGAGCTTGTGGGTACGCCCACCCAGGTGAGATCAAGGTCAAACCAAAAGCAAAAGAAACTAAATTGTGTGTGTGGGTTGGAGTCAAGCGATTGTCTTTGACGATATTTTAGCGCAACAAACTCACACACTGATATTAAACTGAACACACTGTTGTGCATTGGTGGTACTTTGACCCACAAAGAAATAAAGTCATTGTGTGATTTCCTCTTTGATAACAGCATTGGAAATAATTTTATTGTGTTTTATTTTTGGACACATTTTGTACAGAAGTTATGATGCCTCCAGGTGAGGCTGTGCATATATTATTTATTATATTTTTATATTGTCAAAAAATAATTTCAATCATGCATTCTAATGCCATATACATCACATAAGTTCTAAAATACTGTCATTTTATCCTAACTTTATAGGGATTTTTATATATCGTTATTACATCATACTTGCATAGATGCAATAAAATGCAATGCAACAAACAAAGACTTTGTTTCTTCTCGATCGTCTTGCATAAATGCATAAAAGCAACTGCTTATCAATTGCTATGGCAGATAAAGACTTGCGTCGTCTCCAGTCTACGCATTGCAATCATGTGTGTGCCGGTGTTGAAACACACATGTTCACCAACACTTCTGAAACCAACTCCTCCCCCCCGCCCCCCACCCCCAAAACCAACCAACCAACCAACCAACCGCCATACAAACATCTCTTTGTGAGACGCGCCACAACCCAACACTGGTTGCCCGCTGCCATGGCAACCGAGCCCCCCAAACAATGCCCGCCGGTTATGCCGGGGCGTGCTGTGGCTGTGTAGTGCAGTGCTGTGGGACCGCGTCGTGTTACCAGGCGTCACCCCCCCACACTGCAAATAACACGAGAAAATCACAGCAACCGCGGGGAGCCTGCGGGGACTTTCACTTCACTTCTTGCAGTGGATTGGTGGATCTCATCATGTGAAGTGTGCATGACTCTGTCACCTGTAACAGCATGCAGGGGACGCATGACACATGCACCACTAACACCCGGCCAGGAGATTCCCACGAGTACACACACACATCTGTCTTCTCACACACACGCCTGGCTCACTCACACACACACACAC
>PIJE02006670.1:0-7500 GCA_002895965.2 Coryphaenoides rupestris
AGAGAAAGGTATCACGCTACTTATCTCACCCAAATCTCATCCACTAAGCCCTACATATCCAACCCTTCCTTCCAGAGATATAGATGAAAACAGAATAGTAATCGAGAAGATACTAGCAGATATGAACACATCCTTGACTTGCAATATTCTTCATCAATATAAAGAGGTGCGATACTGTGTGCGAGAGGCGTTGGCGAATACGGACTTTGTTGGCCCCCTTCGGGAATTTCATCCACTAACAGTCTTCCTCATCGTCCAATCGCCATCGCTTAAAACTGCAATCGACGGCGAGGAACCCGTGTTCACGACCCGCGGCGCCACAAAGAGCCCCAGAACACACCAAGCGACCCCCCATCCCGGCAGCGGCCAAGGTGTAGCTACAGGCAGGCATGCAGCAGCGAGCAGCAGCAGGCAGGCACAGGAGCACCCGGCTGGCCGGGCGGTCCGCGCCCAGGCAGGAGGACCAACACAGCCGACACGGCTGTTCCACCACCACCGCCTCCATCGCCACCTCCTCGGCTCCCTGAGGAACTGTAGCCAGCCTGCAGTTCGTAGCTTAAGAGCGCAACGCTTCGCCGTATCTTTCCATTGAAGAGCCTCGTGTGCGAGCAGCTCACGAAAAAACCCAGAGCGAGGCAGCGAGGCAGCAAGGCAGCGAGGCAGCGAGGCAACGAGGCAGCGAGGCAGCGAGGCAGCGAGGCAGCAAGGCAGCGTCCCCGTCGTTGAGCGGCAGGCTTGTTTACACCTCGGTGCATAGTTGACGCTAAGGAGAAAGAAAACTGCAGGCCCTGCCGGTTAACACCGGAGCGAGCCCTAGGTGGCAGAGGTAGTACAGACGAGGGTATAAGGTACCGGAGGGGGGAAGGAAGGGGGGAGGGAGGGGGGAAGGAGGAAGAGGGGGGGTGGGAATATCACACGAGAGCTAAGCTCTCTAGACCCCGCCTGCCCAGAGAGCACTAAAGCTCTTGTGCGTCTTTTTCGTAAGACGGTCTCGCGTGTGTCCTTATCGAGCGGAGGTTCAGCGGTCCGCCCTGACAGTTGATGGTGTATTGCCCGGGTGGTCAGAAGCGAACGAGCCGGGAGGAGAACAGACAAACAGAAGAGACACGAGAGAAGAAGGAGGACGAAGGATTCGCATGAGGCAGAGACCGAGAGAGGTAGAAGAGTCGAGATTGCAGGAAGGAAACGGATCAACACACCACCCACCACCACCCTCCACCACTCCCCCCACACCACCACCACCACCACCAGCACCACCACCACCACCACCGCTGTAATGTAATGTAACGTCGTCCAGTCTGTCAGGCTCTCTGTCAGGCTCTCTCTCTCTCTCTCCGGATTCCAGGTTCATCTGGTTCAGATTGTGTCTCATCTAACTTGGTTAGGATGCATCTCCTGCCTCCAACCCCCCGCCACCCCCCCTTACCTGGCTCCTCCCCCCCGGTCACGAGAGGGTGGGGGGGCGGGGGGGGCGGGGGGTCGGAGGGGGTTTAAGAAGGGAAGAGAAATGGGCCAACAGAAGCTCTCCATCACAGGCGAGAGGCTCTGCTCTCTCTCTCTCTCTCTCTCCCTCTCTCTCTCTCTCTCTCTCTCTCTCCCCCCCCCTCTCTCTCTCTCTCTCTCCTCACTCCTCTCTCTCTCCTCACTCTTCACACACACACACACACACACACACACACACACACACGACACAAAGCCTCGCGTCCACCGGGCTAAACACAGACGGTGTGTGTAGCTCAGTGCTTGACAGGGGGCCCCATCCTGTCTGAGGGCCGACCCTGGTCACTGACCCCCGCAAACAGGGGGCCCCCTGGGTGTCACTGACCCCCCCAACAGGGGCCCCCTGGGTGTCACGCCCCCCGGGGCCCCGCTGGATGTAGTTGTTGTGTTGGACGTTCGCTCATCGCCGAGGTATCCGTGCAACGTTGGAGTGTCATGTGTATGTGTGTGTGTGTGTTTACTGGTCGTAAGACACCCAGCGGGGCCCCGGGGTGGGGGGCGTGACACCCAGGGGGCCCCTGTTGGGGGGGTCAGTGACACCCAGGGGGCCCCCTGTTTGGCGGGGGTCAGTGACCAGGGTCGGCCCTCAGACAGGATGGGGCCCCCTGTCAAGCACTGAGCTACACACACCGTCTGTGTTTAGCCCGGTGGACACGAGGCTTTGTGTCGTGTGTGTGGTGTGTGTGTGTGTGTGAGGAACCACACGAGACCAGCAGAGAGAGAGAGAGAGAGAGAGAGAGAGGAGAGAGAGAGAGAGAGGGTGGGAGGGGAGAGAGCAGAGAGAGAGAGGGAGAGAGAGAGAGGGGGGGTGGGAGGGGAGAGAGAGAGAGAGAGAGAGAGAGAGAGAGCAGAGCCTCTCGCCTGTGATGGAGAGCTTCTGTTGGCCCATTTCTCTTCCCTTCTTAAACCCCCTCCGACCCCCCGCCCCCCCCCCCACCCTCTCGTGACCGGGGGGGAGGAGCCAGGTAAGGGGGGGTGGCGGGGGGTTGGAGGCAGGAGATGCATCCTAACCAAGTTAGATGAGACACAATCTGAACCAGATGAACCTGGAATCCGGAGAGAGAGAGAGAGAGCCTGACAGAGAGCCTGACAGACTGGACGACGTTACATTACATTACAGCGGTGGTGGTGGTGGTGGTGGCTGGTGGTGGTGGTGGTG
This sequence comes from Coryphaenoides rupestris, assembly GCA_002895965.2. Classification (NCBI taxonomy): domain Eukaryota; kingdom Metazoa; phylum Chordata; class Actinopteri; order Gadiformes; family Macrouridae; genus Coryphaenoides; species Coryphaenoides rupestris. The sequence continues at coordinate 2,660 of PIJE02006670.1, forward strand.
GGTGGTGGGGAGGCGGCTGGGGGCGGGCGGGGGGGGGGGGGGGGTGTGTTTCCGTTCACTTGAACCTCGACAGACGGTCGCAGGAATCCGCCTCTTGTCTCTTGTTTGTGTCTCCCCGGGGTGACACCGGTGTCAGGGCGGCCGCTGGATCCGTCGATAAGGAACAGCGGACGTTTCAAAAAAGAGCCAGAGTTTCTCCTCTGGGCCAGGGGTCTAGAGACCTAGCTTGGTGACTCCCCCCCCCCTCTCCTCCCTCCCTCCCTCCCTCCCCCCTTACTCCCCCCTCCGGTAACCTTAGACCATTAACTATGCACCGAGGTGTAAACAAGCCTGCCGCTCAACGACGGGGACGCTGCCTCGCTGCCTCGCTGCCTCGCTGCCTCGCTGCCTCGCTGCCTCGCTCTGGGTTTTTTCGTGAGCTGCTCGCACACGAGGCTCTTCAATGGAAAGATACGGCGAAGCGTTGCGCTCTTAAGCTACGAACTGCAGGCTGGCTACAGTTCCTCAGGGGGCCGAGGAGGTGGCGATGGAGGTGGTGGTTGTGGAGGTGGAGGAGATAAGATAGAACTTTATTAATTCCGAAGTCGTATGAGAAGTCGTATGAGAAGTCGTATTTATTGCACATGAGGAATATTGCAAAGTCAAGGATTGTGTCATATGAATGCGTTGATATATTCTCCGTCTCGTTCAGCGCTGGATATTAATAATGTCACTGCGGTCGCCGCCGGCAACAGGAATATGAGCGAGGCATTAAAAGGGGACTTTGATATCGTTTACCGGGAGATTAAATAATGTTCCCTCCGGTCAATGGAACAACCGGGTTACTGTGAGCGTCGTCGTCCCGCAAGAACAGATCTGACTTTGGATTACCGTCTGGAGGCGTGTTCTGGGTGAAAGGAGGGGGGCGGAGTTTCTTTCACTTTATATTTGTTTTGACCAATCGCGTCGCTGGCAGGCGTGGAGCTGCAAAACGCCGCCTACGTCTAATTGGCCGTTAACATCGGGAAAAAACACAAACTGGGCCAGCGGTAGTAAACGGTAAAAAACTGTAATGTCTGTAATGGTTTCGAACACGCACACGCACACACACACACGCACACACACACACACACACACACACACACACACACACACACACACTGCAGACTGGCTGGCCACTGTCAAATGAAATGAACGTATTAAAATTCCTTCGTTTAAAAGCGTCATCCGGCCGAGCGAGTGAGTTTCTCTTCCATCAGAATAGAAAACGGTAAACAAGTCCTCCAAAGCTCCACCCCTTCACTTGTCGGTTCCTGACCCGGGTTCTGTGCTGCCATCTCCGCCCCCCCCAGAACCCCAGAACAGTTCTACTAGAACCTACTAGAACATAATAGGACCGCAGGGGGTCGGATCTGAGGCCACCGTCCCCAGACCGCAGCCCCATCATCATCAGCCTATGAGTCGACAGGACGGAACACAACGGTGACGGGAGGGGAGGAGTCTAAATCAAAGGGCATTTGGAGGCGGGAGGTGTCTACACAGATTGGGCCCCCCGGGTTCATCTGATACACTAGTAGTGGCCCCCGGACCACACAGTCACGCAGCCCCAGGGATCGGCTTACCTGCATCCCAGTCGGGGGGGGGGACAGGTAAGCCGAAGATACATAAGTATAGGTGACACTGCCAGAGAGAGAGAGAGAGAGAGAGAGAGAGAGAGAGAGAGAGAGAGAGAGAGAGAGAGAGAGAGAGAGAGAGAGGGAGGCAGGGTTACAGACACCTACACCTACCAGACACCACCAGCACCACCGGCCTAAACTACTTGACACACTTGTGAAAGGAGCTGATGCATAAATAACCGACACGCAGAGACGGTTGCACACACACACACACACACACACACACACACGCACACACATAAAAAATGCATCACACACACACCACACACACACACACACACACACAGCGGCTCGGATGCTGTGTTGTTTCTAGAATTACTGTTTGTCCTAATTGAGTCATTTTTCTGACTCAATTTTGTGACGTGAGCAGCGTCGGTGGAGTTAGTCTGTAAGTGAATCAGTGTGTGTTGAGACGCACGAGGGTCAAACTTCAAGAGCCCGGTGGGTCGCCCTCCCGCATGCGAGAGGAGGGAGAGGGTTCAAGTCCAGGGTTCAGAACAGAGATCTCGGGTCCAGGGTTCTCAGAACAGAGATCTCGGGTCCAGGGTTCTCAGAACAGAGACCTCGGGTCCAGGGTTTTCAGACCAGAGACCTCGGGTCGAGGGTTTTCAGACCAGAGACCTCGGGTCCAGGGTTCTCAGAACAGAGACCTCGGGTCCAGGGTTCTCAGAACAGAGACCTCGGGTCCAGGGTTCTCAGAACAGAGACCTCGGGTCCAGGGTTTTCAGACCAGAGACCTCGGGTCCAGGGTTCTCAGACCAGAGACCTCGGGTCCAGGGTTCTCAGAACAGAGACCTCGGGTCCAGGGTTCTCAGAACAGAGACCTCGGGTCGAGGGTTTTCAGACCAGAGACCTCGGGTCCAGGGTTCTCAGAACAGAGACCTCGGGTCCAGGGTTCTCAGAACAGAGACCTCGGGTCCAGGGTTTTCAGAGACCAGAGACCTCGGGTCCAGGGTGCCAAAGCAAGCACTCCAACGAGTGCTCGATGTTTTTATGTTCAAGCGCGGCCTCGTTCTCTGATGTCTTCTGAACGTTTAATCCGGTGGGATTTAAAAAAGGAAACAATTATCTAGACCTTGTTGAACTACATTAACAACGGCCAAGTATGACACACCCTTTGACAACGGGAGTTGGCGAGCGAGAGAGAGAGAGAGAGAGAGAGAGAGAGAGAGAGAGAGAGAGAGAGAGAGTAACCGTTCCACAGGTTTGGCTTCTGTGTCATCACTTCCCGTACACCCCGATGGTGTTTGGCTGGCTGTTAGGATTTGCATAACCGTGTCAAGTGAAGTATGTCCTCGTCAGTTCGTAAAGTTTACGACTCTCGTGTCTCTCCTCCTCCTCCTCCTCCTCCTCCTCCCTCTCCCACAGATGACCCGGCCGACCCCTACCCGGAGCAGTACGACGACGTAATGGATTTTATCGAAGCCACCATCGGCCGACTGCGGCGGTCGTCGGAGACCGGCGCGGAGATGAGGGCGAGGAGGGAGCGGCAGGCGAGAGAGAGGGGAGGAGCGAACACGGGAGGAGGAGGAGGAGGAGGAGGAGGAGGAGGTCACAGGGACAAGAGGAAGGGTCGCGGGCGAGGCGGGAGCCGGGGCGGCAAGGCCAAGGCCAAGGCGGCGGTCAAGGACGGCATCTCGGTGCAGACGCGCGGCTGCCTGCTGCGGGAGGTGCACCTGAACGTGACGGACCTGGGCCTGGGCTACCGCACCAAGGAGGAGATGATCTTCCGCTACTGCAGCGGGCCGTGCGCCGAGGCCGAGACCAACTACGACAAGATCCTCAACAACCTGACGCACAACAAGAAGCTCGACCGGGGGGAGGCGCCGTCGCGGACCTGCTGCCGGCCCGTCGCCTTCGACGACGACCTCTCCTTCCTGGACGACGACGTGGTCTACCACACGCTGAAGAAGCACTCGGCCCGGAGGTGCGCCTGCGTCTGAGTGAGGACGTCGGGGGGGAACGTCTCAAAATAGCTGCTATGATCCGAAACAGAGAAACGTTTCCGAGGAAACCGATAAACGCGCGCCGTCGGAGAGAGGCGGCGGTCGGCCCACGGTCGCCACGGTCGCGGGGTCCGGGCGGGAGAACCTTTTGGCGCGACACTAAGAGGAAACGTGTACAACAAGCGTACAATAAACTCCACAAATGAAGTCGCTCGCTTTTATCTGGAGAGATGATGTAACCTGCCCGTATAGAAACAAGAGGGGATTGTAAGGTCTTGACTTTCGGAGACGGAGACGGGGACGGGCATTTTCTTGGGGTTACCGAACGAAAAGTAAAAGGATCCCTTCATTTGAAACACGCGGGGGCCGAGTGTATCCGTGAGGCAGATATATCTCCGTTGTATACACAGACTGTCCTTTCTTTACTGAAGGCAAGACTGAAGTGGACCGGGGCTCCCTCCGCCGTGAGGGAAGTTGGCCCGGTTTTCAGCGATGCCAGTATTTTTTGCTCTGGGAACATTCGTCGTTTTTTTTTTCCCAGGAACATCGATTTTTCATGTCCTCGGCTTCCTCCGAACTCTCCGGAGCCGAGGAGGAGGACGAGGAGGACGAGGAGGAGGAGGAGGAGGAGCGCGATCAGGAAGGAGTTGTTTTAACTGCAGTTCCACATCCCTTCCGTCTGCAGGGAGCTGGAGTTTGACGCCGAAACTCCCCGGGACCGATGGGGGGAGGAGGACGACACATTTTTTCCACACATTTCAAGCGAGGACTCTTTATTTTCTTGGTGCAAACAAACACATCTACGTTATGTAAAATCCGAAAAAAACCCCATAAATGGAATATATGTCAGAGATGTATTTATTAATACGAAATTAACTTATTGATATTTATTGCAATCCATCGTATGAAAGATATGTTTTTTGTTTTTGCCTTAGTTTTCTTATTTATTTAAAAATGGCTTCGTTCTGTTCTGTCCTGGATTGTGCCAAAAAGTGAAGCGTGTATTTAAGGGGGCAGCTCGTACAGCGAGAGGTGAAGCCACAGCTCAGAACACCTCGCAGAATTTCCAACCCACGTTTTTTCTTTTTTAATTCCACAACAATACCCTGAATAATCTGTACATCCGTCGCCGATTCCAAGAACACTGTGGAATTGTTAAGAGTAAGAGAGTGAAGTGAAGGAGAGGGTGTGAGAGAGAGAGAGAGAGAGAGAGAGAGAGAGAGAGAGAGAGCGAGAGAGA
>PIJE02006670.1:12500-14557 GCA_002895965.2 Coryphaenoides rupestris
ATAGAACTTTATTAATCCCGACGGAAATTCTTGTTTTATTTAAGTTTCTATTTACAGTACTAATTCATACATTTCTGTTTTATAGTTTAATCAATATTAAAGGGTCCCAATTTAACCGCGAGTGTAACGGTGATAAAAAGCCATTTTGAAATCTGTGTCCTTGTGACATCACAAGTGGGAGTGGGAACGGCCCCTATGTATGTACAGTGTGTATGTGTGTATGAATGATGGATGGAACCACCCCCACCCCCGCTATACCGGTTGGTACAGTCCCACCCTGAAGGTGTCGGAGGACTTGATTTTATACGTCTGGGCGGGACACACCCACTTGTGATGTCACGGGTGGATTGATTTAGAAATTCTATGTAAAATAGCTTTAGCATCGATGCTATGAAGCAGACACGGATGAAAATTGCGTTGAATTAAATTGTGATAAACTATTAACAGAGCATTTCCTGTTCCTGTGAGATATTTTCCCCGGCGTCAGGTTGCGTCAGGTTGTTTCAAGTTTAGACCCCGCCCCCCCCAGGAACATGATTGGTCGAATCTGAATCACATTTTTGACGTGAACGAAAGTGACACGCCCCCCCGTTCACACAGACATGATCTCACCGGACCTCAGATGATGAAGTCTCTAAACCGAGACGCTCAACCGTCGTTTACAAGCTGACGTACGAACGCCAGCGGACAAACAAGCCGTCCCCGTTGTGTTCTGATGTTATGACGCCGCGGACCTCAGGTTTAAAAGTCGTCGGCCATGTTGTTGCGTTACGTTGGCTCGGCCAAAGGTTTACGTTGCAAAAGCGTTTCCATCGAACACAACAGTTTGCGTCGTGTGTTCTGTGGATCTGTGTGCTGTGGCCTCGGCGGCAGAGGTTCTACGCGTCCGAGGAATTCACAGAAAAGCCACAACTGCTCCAGTAAATCCTTAGAATAGCTCATATACTGTATATACTGTATATACTGTATACTATACATATACTATACATATACTATACAGAACACATATCCCCAGTTAACATGTAACTGCACGGTTGTACGAACGATCAAATGTAATCTGTAGGAACAAGACAATAACAAGCAGGCTTTGATTTATCAACGGTGAAAGAAAGAACCTTTGGTCTGATTGAATTATTTATTTAAAGAGTCGTGATCCTCAGACAAAATACGCACGTTGAATATTATTCAATATTATCACAAAATGCCAAATTTAGACAATTTATCTGACATTTATCTGAAAACGACCATGCTTGTATATAAATAATCTATATATAGATTTAATTGTTGGAATTGAATAATTGGATAAAAATGTATGAATTGGGAAGTCTTTTTAGTGACGCATCAGTGACAAACGTTTTTGCACACATTCACACATAAAAACATATTCAGAGACTGCAAAATAAGACAACTATAAATATATTAAAAAAGATGATTTTATTCAGATTTGGAAGGCGGAACAAAGCACACAAAGTAAACAACACTCAGTAGAGTCACGCCGGCCGCCGCCGGGGTTCAGATTTTGCGTTTCTTCCACTCAGGCTCCTTGTCGGCCGCCTCGTCCTCCTCGGAGTCCACGGCGAACACGGGCTCTGGCTGGGTCCTGGCACACACACCACACACACACGTTTACAACCACACACACACACACACACACACACACACACACACACACACTCTTTAGTTTCTGTAGGATAGATTTGTTTCAACGTGGATGTTTGGCAGTGTTGTGTGTGTGTGTGTGTGTGTGTCTAGGTATGAAAGAGAGAGAGAGAGAGAGAGAGAGAGAGAGGAGAGAGAGAGAGACGAGAGACAGAGACAGAGAGACATAGAGAGAGAGAGAGAGAGAGAGAGAGAGAGAGAGAGAGACACAGAGGGAGAGAGTGAGTGTGTGTGTGTGTGTGTGTGTGTGTGTGTGTGTGTGTGTGTGTGTGTGTGTGTGTGTGTGTGCGCGCACGGGGGTTGACTGACAGGATCGAACGGGGGTCATAATATATGGAACGGGGGGTGGAGGGTGGAGGAGGTGGAGGGTGGAGGAGGTGGAGGAGGGTGGAGGAGGA
>PIJE02006674.1:0-14531 GCA_002895965.2 Coryphaenoides rupestris
CCCAGTAGTTGTATCCTACAACCAGACCAAACAGAAAGGTCAGAGCACTATCCCCCATAATGCATGCAGGGACAACTATGTCAGAGCGGAAACATTAGTATGGTCTCTACCCCCCACCTGGTCTCCCAGTGAGTATTCAGAAGTAGATCTGAAGTGTTCTTCTGGTCTGAGCTGACGGGGGTCATGGGTCAGGTCAGAGTCATTAGTCGGGGTAGTAGGTTACCTTGGTAAACACTGTGTGGTTCCACGGCGATCCCGTTATTGGTTTGAGAACGTTTCTAGGCAGGAAGTCGATTCCGTCTCCCTCGCCGTGGTGATGTCTTACGGCTACACCGCCCACCCTACAACACACACACACGCACACACACACACAGCACGCACACACACACACACGCCGTACACGCCAGTGATAGTATGACTATAGTATAATATAGTACAAGTAATATTAATATAGTACGATTATCTAGTATAGTACAATTGTATAAATATAGTATCATTATCTAGTATAGTACAATGTAATATTAATATAGTAATTATCTAGTATAGTACAATTGTAATATAATATAGTACATTTATTGTTATAATTATATACAATGTAATATAAGTATAGTACATTATCTAGATTATAATATAATATAATTATATAGTATTATCTAGTATAATATATACAATTAATATAATATAGTACATTATCTAGTATAATATAATATAATATAATATAGTACATTATCTAGTATAATATAATATAATATAATATAGTACATTATCTAGTGTAATATAATATAATATAATATAATATAATATAGTACATTATCTAGTATAATATAATATAATATAATATAGTACATTATATAGTATAATATAATATAATATAATATAGTACATTATATAGTATAATATAATATAATATAATATAGTACATTATCTAGTATAATATAATATAATATAATATAGTACATTATCTAGTATAAATATATATAATAAATATAGTACATTATCTAGTATAATATAATATAGTATAATATAGTACATTATCTAGTATAATATAATATAATATAATATAGTACATTATCTAGTATAATATAGTACAATGTAATATAATATAGTACATTATCTAGTATAATATAATATAATATAATATAGTACATTATCTAGTATAATATAATATAATATAATATAGTACATTGTCTAGTATAATATATAAATATAAATAAATAAGTATAATATAGTACATTATCTGGATAATATAATATAATATTATATAGTACATTATTATAGCTATAATATAGTATAATATAATATAGTATATGATAAATAGTACATTATCTAGTATAATATAATTAATATTAATTAATATATATAGTACATTATCTAGTATAATACATATAATATAAATATAGTAACATTATCTAGTATAATATAAATAATTATAATATAGTACATTTTATATAGTATTAATATAAATAATATAATATAATTTATATACATTATCTAGATAAATAAATAAATATAGAACATTATCTAGATTAATATAATTATATATAATAAGAGTACATTATATGAGTATTAATATAGTATTAATATATATAGTAATTATCTAGTATAATATAATATAATATAAATATAATATAATATAGTACATTATCGTAGTATAATACAATTAATATAATATAGTACATTATCTTAGTATAATATAATATATAAATATAGTACATTATCTAGATAATATAATATAATTATAATATAGTACATTATCTAGTATAATTATTAAATATATAGTACATTATCTTAGTTATAATTAGTAAATATAATATAGTCATATCTAGTAAATTATATAAATATAATATTTAATATAATATCAGTAACATTATAGTATAATAGCATATAATTATAATATAGTACATTATCCTAGTAATTAATATAATATAATATAATATAAATATAATATAGTACATTATTCTAGTATTATTAATACAGATATAATATAATTGTACATTATCTAGTATATAAATATAATATAATATAGTACATTATCAGTATAATATATAAATATACTTTATAGTACATTATCTAGTATAATATAATATAATATAGTACATTATATGTATAATATAGTATAAATAATATAGTACATATTTAGTATCAATAAAATTTTTTAAAATTTAATTTATAAATATAATATAGTACATTATCTAGTTAATACAATATATATAATATGTACATTATCTATTTAATATAGTATTATAATATTAGTACATTATATAGTATATATAATATTAATATAATATAATATAATATAATTATAGACATTAGTATAGTATAATATAATATAATATAATATAAATATATGACATTAATATAGTATAATATAATATAATATATATATACATTATCTAGATATAATTATAATATAATATAATATTAGTAACATTATATAGTATAATATAATATCAATATAATATATACATTATATGATAATATAATATAATATAATTAAATATAGTACATTATCTAGTATAATATTAATATAATATAGTTACATATAATAGATATAATACAATATATAAATATATACATGATATATAGTATAATATAATATAAATAAATATATAGTTACATTATATAGTATAATATATATAATATAATATAAATAGTACATTATGTAGTATATATTATATATATAATATAAATATAGTAATTATCTTAGTATAATATAATTAATATGTACATTATCTAGTATAATATAGTTATTAATATAATATAGTACATTATATAGTATAATATAATATAATATAATAAATATAATATAAGTATAGTACATTATCTATATAATTATAATATAATATAATATAGTACATTATATAGTATAATATAATATAATATAATATAGTACATTATATAGTATAATATAATATAATATAATATATATTAGTACATTATCTAGTACTAAGTAATAAAGTATAATTATAGTACATTATATAGTATAATACAATATAATATAATATAGTACATTATATAGTATAATATAATATAATTAATATAATATAGTACGAATTATATAGTTATAATATAAGTATAATATAATATAAATAGTACATTATCTAGTATAATATAATATAATATATACATTATATATAAATACAATATTAATATAAAAGTACATTATATTCAGGTATAAATATAATAAATATTAATAAATATAGTACATTATATTGTATAATAATAAATATAAGTATAATATTAATATAGTACATTATGTAGTATAAATTAATATAATATAATCTGATAATATAGTTACATTATCTTAGTAAATATAATATGAATATAGACATTATATAGTATAATAGCAATATAATATAATATAGTACAATATATATTAGTATAATATAATATAATATATAGTAATAGTACATTATATAGTATAATATAATGATTAATATAATATAATATAGTACATTATGTCGATATAATATATAAATATATATAGTACATTTATCTAGTTATAATACAAATATTTTATAATATAGACATTATATAGTTATATATATATTATAATATAATATAGTGATAGTACTTATATAGTATAATATTTAATATAATATTATATATATAGTACATTATCTTAGTATTAATACATAATATTAATATAGTACATTATATAGTATAATTATATATAATATATTATTTAATATAGTACATTATCTAGTATAATATTAATTATAATATTATACATTTATATAGTAATAATTACGAACTATTATTTTTATTTATTAAAAAGGGTACCCAATTTTTTATTCTTATAGTATAATGTAAATATAATATAAATAATATAGACATTATTATAAACAATATAATATAATATATTTATAGTACTATTATCTAGTATAATTTTTTATAATATAGTACATTATATAGTTATAATACAATTAAATTATTATAGTTATTATAGTATAAATAATATATATATAAATATAGTACATTATCTAGTATAATATAATATAATATAGTACATTATAATGTAAATAACCAATATAATATAATATAAATTATAGTACATTATCTAGTATAATATAATATAAATAAGGTAATTATATTAGTATAATACGAATATAATATAATATAGTACATTATCATGTAAATATAATATAATTATATATATAAATAGTACATTATATAGTTAATAATACAATATAATATAATATAGATATAGTACATTATCTAGTATAATATATAATATAATATAGTACATTAATATATACATTATAGTATATAATATCAATTATATATATAGTACTTATCTAGTATAATATAATAATATAATATAATATAATATAGTACATTATATAGTATTAATATAATATAATATTAGCTACATTATATAGATAATACAATTAATCATAATATAGTACATGTATATAGTATAATATAATATAATGATAATATAAATATAATACTTAATAGTTAATATAATATAATATAATATAATATAGTACATTATCTAGTATAATATAAATAATATAGTACATTATATAGTATTAAACAATAAAATATAATTATAGTACATTATATCAGGTATAATATAAATATATAATATAAATATAGTACATTATCTAGTATAATAATATTATAAATAATATAGTACATTATATAGATAATTACAATATAATATGAAATATACTATTTTTTTATTTTATGGTTTGTTAGATATTTAATTATTATATAATATAATATATTACATTATCTAGTATAATATAATATAATATAATATAGTACATTATATAGTATAATATAATATAATATCATATAATATAGTACATTATATAGTATAATATAATATAATATAATATAATATAGTACATTATCTAGTATAATACAATATAATATAATATAGTACATTATCTAGTATAATATAATATAATATAATATAGTACATTATATAGTATAATACAACTATATATTAATATAGGTTACGATTATATAGTATAATATAATATAAAATTATTAATATAGTACATTATCTAGTATAATAATATAATATTAATATAGTCTTCATATTAGTATAATAAAATATAATAAAATATACATATTATAGTATAAGTATAATATAATATAATATAATATAGTACATTATCTATAATAATACTAATATAATATAATATAGTAGTACATTATATAGTATAAATAAATAGGAATATAATATGCAATATAGTACATATATAAGATATAATATAATTACTAATATAAATAGTACATGTATCTAGATAATACAAATATAATATAATATAGTACATTATCTATATATATAATATAATATAATATAATATAATATAGTACATTATCTAGTATAATATAATATAATATAGTACATTATATAGTATAATATAATATAATATAATATAATATAGTACATTATCTAGTATAATATAATATAATATAATATAGTACATTATCTAGTATAATATAATAGAATATAATATAATATAATATAGTACATTATCTAGTATAATATAATATAATATAATATTAATATAATATAGTACATTATCTAGTATAATATAATAATAATCATAGTACATTATATAGTATAATAAATATAAATAATATAATATAGTACATTCATTATAGTATAATCATAATATAAAATAACTATAGTACATTATCTAGTATACAATATAATATAATATAGTACATTATATAAGATATAATATAATATATATAGTACATTAATCTAGTATTAATATAATATGAATATAGTACATCTATATAGTATAATAATAATATAATATAATATAGTACATTTATCTAGTATATACAATATAATATAATATAGTACATTATCTTAGTATAATTAACAATATAATATAATATAGGTTACATTATTATAGTATAATATATATATATAATATAGTACATTATCTTAGTTATAATAAATATATATAATATTAGTACATTATTCTAGTATAATACAATTAAGTATAATATATACATTATCTAGTATAATATAATATAATAATAATATAATATAAGACATTATTATATATTAATAAATAGTAATATAATATAATATATATATAGTTACATTATTAGTTATATACCAATATAAATATAATATAGCTTACATTATCTAGTATAATCACAAATAACTATAATATAGTCTACATTATCTTAGTATAATATAATATAATATAATATTAAATATAGTACATTTATATAGTATAATATAATATAATATAATATAATAATAATATAGTACATTATTCTAGTATCAATACAATATAATATAATATAGACATTATCGTTAGTATAACTATATAATATAATATATATAGTACATTATATAGTATATATTAATATAATAAATATAATATAGTTACATATATCTAGTATAATACAATATAATATAAGTATAGTAACATTATTATAAGTATATATAATATTAATATAATATAGTACATATAAGTTATAATAATAATATGAATATAATATATATAGTACATTATCTAGATATAATATATATCAATTATAATATAGACATTATATATAGTATACATATAATATAATTATAATATAGTACAATCTAGTATAATATAATTATAATATTAGTACATTATATAGTATAATATAACTATAATATAAATAATAATGACATTATATATAGTATAGTATTAATATAATATAATTTATAGTACATTATCTAGTATAATATAGATATAATATAATATAGTACATTATATAGTATAATATAATAATATAAGAATAATATAGCACATGTATCTAGTATAATATAATATAATATAATATAGTACATAATACTATAATATAATATGAATAAATATAAATATAGTACATTATATCAGTAATATATAATATTAATAAAATATAATATTAGTACATTAATCTAGTATAATAAATAATATATATACATTATATAGTATAATATTAATATAATATTAATATAATATAGTACTTATATAGATTAATATAATATTAATATAATTATAGTACATTATCTAGTAAACGTATAACTATAATATAGTACATTATATAGCTATAATATAATATAATATAATATAGTACAATTATCCTAGTATAATATAATATAATATAGTACCAATTATATGTAAATCATAATTAAATATAGTAACATCATATATAGTATAATAAATATAATATAATATAATATAGTACATTATCTAGCTATAATATAAGATAATATTAATATCAGTATAGTACCTTATCTAGTATAATATAATTAATATAATATTAGTACATTATCTAGTTTATAATATAATCATAATATAATATAGTACAATTATCAGTATAATTGATAATACAATATAATATAGTACATTAGTATATATATATAATATAATATAGTACATTATATAGTATAATAAATATAGTATATATAACTATAGTACATTACTCTAGTTATAATAAATATAATATAATATAATATAGTACATATTTCTTAGTTATAATATAATATTAATATCAAATTATAAATATAGTACATATTAAGTATAATATAACTATAGTATAATATTAATATAGATTAACATTATCTAGTATAATCATAAATAATATAATATAATATAGTACATTAATATAGTATCAATATAAGTATAACTATAATATAATATAGTTAACATTATCTAGTATAATATAATATAATATATTATAATATAGTACATTATCTAGTATAATATAATATAATATAATATAGTACATTATCTAGTACAATATAATATAATATAATATAGTACATTATATAGTATAATGTTGTACCTTCTCCAGTCGGTGTAGAAGAGGCTCTTGCCGTATCCTGCGATGCCAAACGGGTACTGGACCCCTGAGACCACCTGGGTCCGGACCCGCCGCCCCACGTCCCAGCACTCCACCCGCCGCGTGCCTAGACCAATCAGAACACAACCAGGCCCACCAATCAGAACACAGCCAGGCCCACCAATCAGAACACAGCCAGGCCCACCAATCAGAACACAGCCAGGCCCACCAATCAGAACACAGCCAGGCCCACCAATCAGAACACAGCAGAGCCTCTAGAGACAACACGGTTGTATATGTAGCACCAGATGCCGTCAATTATGTTAATTAATAAATATAATAATAAAGAATTTAGTATTAATGAATAAAGTATGAAGTATTGATCTGATATTGTGCTTCCATGGTAACCTGCGTCCGCCCAGCAGAGGAGCTGGGCCTCGGGGTCGAAGGTCAGGGCGTTGGGTAAGGCCAGGTTGTCCTTCACCAGAACCGTCCGCTCCGAGCCGTCCATGTTGGCCGACTCGATCTTGGGCCCGTCCCGGTTCCAGTCCGCCCAGTACAGCCGTCTGCAAGCACACCCCACTTAGTACTGCAGTAATACTGTGTTCTGATACTGCTAGTACTGCAGTAATGCTAGTACTGCAGTAATACTGTGTTCTGATACTGCTAGTACTGACGTAATACTGTGTTCTGATACTGCTAGTACTGACGTAATACTGTGTTCTGATACTGCTAGTACTGACGTAATACTGTGTTCTGATACTGCTGTACTGATTCTGATAGTAATGCTAGTACTGCAGTAATACTGTGTTCTGATACTGCTAGTACTGCAATAATGCTAGTACTGCAGTAATACTGTGTTCTGATACTGCTAGTACTGCAGTAATGCTAGTACTGCAGTAATACTGTGTTCTGATACTGCTAGTACTGACGTAATACTGTGTTCTGATACTGCTAGTACTGACGTAATACTGTGTTCTGATACTGCTAGTACTGACGTAATACTGTGTTCTGATACTGCTGTACTAGTACTGTTGATAGTACTTCTACGAGTACAACTTGTATACAGAGAAGGTTTATTGTGCCTTCTCTTCGTCAGGTCATCTGTATCGACTGATCAGGTGTGTGTGAATTGATCATTGATCATTATTGATGATGATTGAGGGGCCGCCCACCCATAGGTGGGGTCGGTGACGATTGGCCGGGGGTTGACCAGGTCCGTGTCGAACAGCAGGTGGCGCTGGCTGCCGTCCAGCCGGGACACCTCCACCGTGTCGCGCACCGAGTCGGTCCAGAACAGCAGGCGGGCCACATGGTCCACAGCCAAACCCTCGGGACTCTCCAGGTCTGCAGAGAGATGAGACCACTGAGCAGCCAGCTTACCTGTAGCGTCACCTGTAGGTCACCTGTAGTGTCACCTGTAGTGTCACCTGTAGCGTCACCTGTAGGTCACCTGTAGTGTCACCTGTAGCGTCACCTGTAGTGTCACCTGTAGTGTCACCTGTAGTGTCACCTGTAGCGTCACCTGTAGTGTCACCTGTAGTGTCACCTGTAGCGTCACCTGTAGGTCACCTGTAGTGTCACCTGTAGTGTCACCTGTAGTGTCACCTGTAGTGTCACCTGTAGCGTCACCTGTAGTGTCACCTGTAGTGTCACCTGTAGTGTCACCTGTAGCGTCACCTGTAGTGTCACCTGTAGTGTCACCTGTAGCGTCACCTGTAGTGTCACCTGTAGTGTCACCTGTAGCGTCACCTGTAGTGTCACCTGTAGCGTCACCTGTAGTGTCACCTGTAGTGTCACCTGTAGCGTCACCTGTAGCGTCACCTGTAGTGTCACCTGTAGTGTCACCTGTAGGTCACCTGTAGTGTCACCTGTAGTGTCACCTGTAGTGTCACCTGTAGCGTCACCTGTAGTGTCACCTGTAGTGTTACCTGTAGCGTCACCTGTAGTGTTACCTGTAGCGTCACCTGTAGTGTCACCTGTAGTGTTACCTGTAGCGTCACCTGTAGTGTCACCTGTAGTGTCACCTGTAGCGTCACCTGTAGCGTCACCTGTAGTGTCACCTGTAGTGTCACCTGTAGTGTCACCTGTCACCTGTAGTGTCACCTGTAGTGTCACCTGTAGTGTCACCTGTAGCGTCACCTGTAGTGTCACCTGTCACCTGTAGTGTCACCTGTAGTGTCACCTGTAGTGTCACCTGTAGTGTCACCTGTAGTGTTACCTGTAGTGTCACCTGTAGTGTCACCTGTAGGTCACCTGTAGTGTCACCTGTAGTGTCACCTGTAGTGTCACCTGTAGTGTTACCTGTAGGTCACCTGTAGTGTCACCTGTAGTGTCACCTGTAGCGTCACCTGTAGTGTCACCTGTAGGTCACCTGTAGTTTTACCTGTAGTGTCACCTGTAGTGTCACCTGTAGTGTTACCTGTAGTGTCACCTGTAGTGTTACCTGTAGCGTCACCTGTAGTGTCACCTGTAGTGTCACCTGTAGTGTCACCTGTAGTGTTACCTGTAGTGTCACCTGTAGTGTCACCTGTAGTGTCACCTGTAGTGTCACCTGTAGTGTCACCTGTAGTGTCACCTGTAGTGTTACCTGTAGTGTCACCTGTAGTGTTACCTGTAGTGTCACCTGTAGTGTCACCTGTAGGTCACCTGTAGTGTCACCTGTAGTGTCACCTGTAGTGTCACCTGTAGTGTCACCTGTAGTGTTACCTGTAGCGTCACCTGTAGTGTCACCTGTAGTGTCTACTGTAGTGTTACCTGTAATGTTACCTGTTGTGTTACCTGTAGCGTTACCTGTAGCGTTACCTGTAGCGTTACCTGTAGTGTTACCTGTAGTGTCACCTGTAGTGTCACCTGTAGCGTTACTGTAGTGTTACCTGTTGTGTTACCTGTTGTGTTACCTGTAGTGTTACCTGTAGTGTCACCTGTAGCGTTACTGTAGTGTTACCTGTAGTGTTACCTGTTGTGTTACCTGTAGTGTTACCTGTAGTGTTACCTGTAGTTACCTGTAGTGTTACCTGTTGTGTTACCTGTTGTGTTACCTGTAGTGTTACCTGTAGTGTCACCTGTAGCGTTACTGTAGTGTTACCTGTAATGTTACCTGTTGTGTTACCTGTAGTGTCACCTGTAGCGTTACTGTAGTGTTACCTGTAATGTTACCTGTAGTGTTACCTGTAGTGTCACCTGTAGCGTTACTGTAGTGTTACCTGTAATGTTACCTGTAGTGTTACCTGTAGTGTTACCTGTAGTGTTACCTGTAGTGTTACCTGTAGTGTCACCTGTAGTGTTACCTGTTGTGTTACCTGTAGTGTTACCTGTTGTGTTACCTGTAGTGTCACCTGTAGTGTTACCTGTTGTGTTACCTGTAGTGTTACCTGTAGTGTCACCTGTAGTGTTACCTGTAGTGTTACCTGTAGTGTCACCTGTAGTGTCACCTGTAGTGTTACCTGTAGTGTTACCTGTAGTGTTACCTGTAGTGTCACCTGTAGTGTCACCTGTAGTGTCACCTGTAGTGTCACCTGTAGTGTTACCTGTAGTGTTACCTGTAGTGTTACCTGTAGTGTCACCTGTAGTGTCACCTGTAGCGTTACTGTAGTGTTACCTGTTGTGTTACCTGTTGTGTTACCTGTAGTGTTACCTGTAGTGTCACCTGTAGCGTTACTGTAGTGTCACCTGTAGTGTTACCTGTTGTGTTACCTGTAGTGTTACCTGTTGTTACCTGTATTTACCTGTAGTGTTACCTGTTGTGTTACCTGTAGTGTTACCTGTAGTGTCACCTGTAGCGTTACTGTAGTGTTACCTGTAATGTTACCTGTAGTGTTACCTGTAGTGTCACCTGTAGCGTTACTGTAGTGTTACCTGTAATGTTACCTGTAGTGTTACCTGTAGTGTCACCTGTAGCGTTACTGTAGTGTTACCTGTAATGTTACCTGTAGTGTTACCTGTAGTGTTACCTGTAGTGTTACCTGTAGTGTTACCTGTTGTGTTACCTGTTGTGTTACCTGTAGTGTTACCTGTAGTGTCACCTGTAGTGTTACCTGTTGTGTTACCTGTAGTGTTACCTGTTGTGTTACCTGTAGTGTTACCTGTAGTGTTACCTGTTGTGTTACCTGTAGTGTCACCTGTAGTGTTACCTGTTGTGTTACCTGTAGTGTTACCTGTAGTGTCACCTGTAGTGTCACCTGTAGTGTTACCTGTTGTGTTACCTGTAGTGTCACCTGTAGTGTTACCTGTAGTGTTACCTGTTGTTACCTGTAGTGTTACCTGTAATGTTACCTGTTGTGTTACCTGTAATGTTACCTGTTGTGTTACCTGTAGTGTCACCTGTAGTGTTACCTGTTGTGTTACCTGTAGTGTTACCTGTAGTGTTACCTGTAGTGTTACCTGTAGTGTTACCTGTAATGTTACCTGTAGTGTTACCTGTAGTGTCACCTGTAGTGTTACCTGTAGTGTCACCTGTAGTGTTACCTGTAGTGTTACCTGTAGTGTTACCTGTAGTGTTACCTGTAGTGTTACCTGTAGTGTTACCTGTAGTGTTACCTGTAGTGTTACCTGTAGTGTTACCTGTAGTGTTACCTGTAGTGTTACCTGTAGTGTTACCTGTAGTGTTACCTGTAGTGTTACCTGTAGTGTTACCTGTTGTGTTACCTGTAGTGTTACCTGTAGTGTCACCTGTAGTGTTACCTGTAGTGTTACCTGTAGTGTTACCTGTAGTGTTACCTGTAGTGTTACCTGTAGTGTTACCTGTAGTGTTACCTGTAGTGTCACCTGTAGTGTTACCTGTAGTGTTACCTGTAGTGTCACCTGTAGTGTCACCTGTAGTGTTACCTGGTTGTGTTTTGTTACCTTTAGTAATGACAGGGGTGATGTCTCCGCCACTCAGGCTGGCCTTGCTAATGGCGGGGCCGGTGATGTCACTCCAGTACACGGTTTGATCCACGCAGTCGAACGCCACGGCGATCACCACACGGTCCTGGTCACATGACAGGAAGAGACCTCAGCACACACACCTCCCATAGCAATCTGTCTGCACCATGAAGCCAACGATCGAGCAAGCTCTGCACTGTCACCCTACGACATGGGAGGTGTAGCAGGGTGGAGGTGTGTATTACAGGGAGGTGTAGCAGGGTGGAGGTGTGTATTACAGGGATGTGTAGCAGGGTGGAGGTGTGTATTACAGGGATGTGTAGCAGGGTGGAGGTGTAGCAGGGTGGAGGTGTGTATTACAGGGAGGTGTAGCAGGGTGGAGGTGTGTATTACAGGGATGTGTAGCAGGGTGGAGGTGTAGCAGGGTGGAGGTGTGTATTACAGGGATGTGTAGCAGGGTGGAGGTGTAGCAGGGTGGAGGTGTGTATTACAGGGAGGTGTAGCAGGGTGGAGGTGTGTATTACAGGGATGTGTAGCAGGGTGGAGGTGTAGCAGGGTGGAGGTGTGTATTACAGGGAGGTGTAGCAGGGTGGAGGTGTAGCAGGGTGGAGGTGTGTATTACAGGGATGTGTAGCAGGGTGGAGGTGTAGCAGGGTGGAGGTGTGTATTACAGGGAGGTGTAGCAGGGTGGAGGTGTAGCAGGGTGGAGGTGTGTATTACAGGGATGTGTAGCAGGGTGGAGGTGTAGCAGGGTGGAGGTGTGTATTACAGGGAGGTGTAGCAGGGTGGAGGTGTAGCAGGGTGGAGGTGTGTATTACAGGGATGTGTAGCAGGGTGGAGGTGTTCTCCTTCCTCATGGCGCCTCCCTCCAGGGGGATCTGCTCCATCTTCCCACTCTGGGCAAACAGGAGGCGGGCTCCTGGTGCCACCGGGATGACATCAGGCCTGGGGGTGGGGCCTACCGGGAGCGGAGCCACTGCCTGGTCAATACCTGAGGGACAAGCAGCCAATCGGAAGAGAGCCCCAAGTTTCAGTTGAGATAGGTATGACCGCATGCCGCATCCAGGACTCACATCCTCAGCATCATGGCCCAGTTGTCATGGTTACTGACCGAAGGGGGGTGTGCCGGTTGTCATGGTTACTTACAGAGGGGGGGTGTGTCTGTAGTGCGGGTGTTGGGGACCTCCTGACCCTGGGCGTCGACACACCAGCACTGCCCTGCGGCGGGGTGGCACTGGGTGGGTCGGTAGGCACCGCCCTCCTCACACTGGGGGACGTACTGGCCGGCCGGGGGGCGTGGCCTGAAGAACGCCAGGAACCCTCCGCTAGCGCCCGCCGCCGCGCTGTCTCTGTGGCGCTCGCACGAGGATGGCTCCCGCTCTGGGGAGAGACCGCTCTATATCACACCGCCGCTCTATATCACACCGCCGCTCTATATCACACCGCCACTCTATATCACACCGCCACTCTATATCACACTGCTCTATATCACACCGGCACTCTATATCACACCGCCGCTCTATATCACACCGCCACTCTATATCACACTGCTCTATATCACACTGCTCTATATCACACCGCCACTCTATATCACACCACCACTCTATATCACACCGCTCTATATCACACCGCTCTATATCACACCGCCACTCTATATTGCACCGCTCTATATCACACCGCCACTCTATATCACACCGCCACTCTATATCACACCGCTCTATATCACACCGCCACTCTATATCACACCACCACTCTATATCACACCGCTCTATATCACACCGCCACTCTATATCACACCGCTCTATATCACACCGCCACTCTATATTGCACCGCTCTATATCACACCGCCACTCTATATCACACCGCCACTCTATATCACA
>PIJE02006677.1:0-10000 GCA_002895965.2 Coryphaenoides rupestris
TTTGATTCGGTACGGTTAGTATCGGTTGTACGGGAACCGGTTCCATAGTGGAACCGGTTCTCGGTACCCATCCCTAGTGGCCAGACAACCGCTCTCTCGACCCCCTGAGACACTGCTGCCACAAACGATTGTATCTCCCCTTCCATTGATCATGTAGACTTTGGTAATGTAGACATCGGTCACGTGTTTCTCCCGTGCAGACGAGGGTCGGCAGATTGCGGCCAACATGCGGGGCATCGGTGCCATGCCGGTGGACCTCCCGGAGTGGAAGAGGTACGCCTTCGGTGGCAACACGGTGTCCTACGGCAAGAAGACTGAGCTGTCCATCCTGGAGCAGAGGGAGAGTCTGCCCATCTACAAGCTGAAGGAACAGCTGGTCCAGGTACTGTGCAAAAAAACAGGCAGTCCTGCTCTCTGGTGCATTGGAAGACTAGATCGTGGTGTTTTATGGTGTAATGTGTCTGAATATATGTATTCAGTGCTGGATTTCCATCCTGTACCCCCACTCACCCCCTACCCACCCTCGCGTTCTGGGAAAAACTCCACAAACCGAAACTGAGATTGCCTGTCGGAAGAGATAGATGCGTCCACCGGCCATATCTGGGCTCCCCGCTGCCAGGACAGACCAAAATCGCCCGTTTTGTTGAGAACGGAACTCCTGAGTGGTTGGTTGGTCGGTTGGTTGTCATCCGGGAGTGAAACTAATATCTAATACTTGTGGTTGATGCTCCAGCGACTCTCTACTCTCCTATTAAACCCTGTTGAAGCAATGTCTTCTCTGTGGGATGTCGCAGTCGCGTCTACAGAAGTTGAGTTTAGCCGTGGCAAAGAAATACGAGACAAAACCGGTCAAATATGACCTGGGGTTCGTTGTACGTCAACAATAGTCGTTTTTTTTACCGATGTCAACGTGTTTTTAGGCCATATTACCCCTTTAATAGAAAGTCAATGTTTTTAAGTTCTATTTACATTTACATTTAGGGCATTTGGCAGACGCTTGAAGTGACCTACAATAAGTCCATTTGTCGAGAGAGACACCAATATATCGCTGTGGTACATCAAGATAAGAATAAAACAGTTTTCAAGCATTCACAATTGCAAGGTTAATAGAACGAGTTTCATAATAACATATTATGCAGAACAATGCTAAGTACGATTATTTAGTGCCAAGACGTACAAACACGCAAGTTAGTTCTAGGGTTAGGAGAGGGAAGGTTATGCAGGTGAACTCTGAACAGGTGGGTCTTGAGTCTCTTGTTAAGGAGGGGGGTTATGCAGAGTCCAGGTGAACTCTGAACAGGTGGGTCTTGAGTCTCTTGTTAAGAATTTGGGTCCTAAGCATGCCCGTTATAGTGTGTTACATTTTAAGATTATGTGTAGGACTATTCGTGTTAATCTGTGTATGGACTTGGGGAAAATGTTAAGCAGCTTTTTTTCCTTGGGGCCAGAGGGTGGGGTTCACATGCAGGTTATAGTAACGCAGGAAAAGCGACAGGAAGACAGAACTGGGAAGAGAGCACAGCAGAGTGAATGTAGCCAAGTATATAACTAACCGCATGGAATACAATAGATGCACTTCAGAAGCTCACAGTTTTGTCACGATGCTGCAACATCACACTGACTTCGCCTATTCTTTTGTCGTGTGTGTGTGTGTGTGTGTGTGTGTGTGTGTGTGTGTGTGTCATTGTCTGTTCTTGTCTCTGCTTAACTTTTGTATTGTTCATTTTCTGATGATGTTCCACGTGGACTGCAAACCCCTATTAAAGCCCCCTGGGATTTAATAAAGCTTGAAATTGAACTTCAACAGGACGGCACAGCGCAGGTTCAGTCCACCCCGAGGGAGGCCTGCCCTTCTGGGTTTAATGAAGTTGTTTGGTTACTTTATTTATTGTATGTTATTCAAGGGATATGAACATGAATTATGGTCATTTTTGAATGTGCACACCCTGATGGAGTTAGTTGTGTATCATGGCTGCATGTGTACTATGGATACATGTGTAAAATGACTACATGTGTGTACTATGTCTACATATGTACAATGGGTACATGTGTACAATGGGAAAATGTGCATACAGTATGTTCCACACTCTGACTCCCAACCCTTATCTTATTCTATGTTTAGGACCCAAATGTTGGCCTCTACCTCAGAGCCCAACACAGTGACTGCACCGCCTTAAGTGCTTGGTCACCATGGAAACCATTCAGGTCTCTCTCTCTCTCTCTCTCAGCAGGGTGCCCACCTGGCAGGAGAGGTGGTGGGTGGGGGGTGGCGGAGGGGTGGGCAGATCTGGACTCAGGAGCAGTAAACTGTGACGCTCACTCTAGAAGTATTTTAGCGGCAAACCACCAAACCCACGTTGCTATTGTGCGATTCATGGGCCAACGAGTCTAATGATGCTCACTGCTGTCTAATTTAGATTGTTAAAAAGATCTCCTTTCGGTTGTTAATGATCTTAAAGGGTCCAGAGTCCTGAGCCCAGAATTCTCCCCATCTACAGCGTGACACACTGCTGCTCAATCAGCCGGTGAACATCATGTCCTCACCTTCTCACCTTCCAGTTTTCAATCTCGCCCGAGACGCTTCAATCAAATCATTTCAAGACTTTCACACATTCTCATACAATATTAAGGCAGGCGATGTTCTTTTCATGTTATTGAACTTGAATCGTGTATCCTTGGCGCGCTAATAAGTTCATTTGATATCGACTTTTAAGCTAAATACCAGTAGCATTGTAAAGGAGGCCCGGAGGTGGTGAAGTAGCCTATTAAGTAGAACACGGCTCAGAGGAAGAGAATAAAATCCCTTCCATGGGTCTTTATCAGTCTCACACCATACTATAACGCCGTCGTCAGCAGTATTTAGATTTGATAGAACGATAATGAAACCACAGGGACAGCAGCAAATACAGACAAGTATTATTATTGTAATTATGCAAATGCTGTCTTGTGTTGCTGCTGGTTTCAATTTGGCCAAGTGCTGTCGTTTCAGAAACCCAGGTTCCATTAATCCATTCATTCATTTCAGTAACATTTCATTTCAGTTGTCCTCAAACTCAATACGTTGTTTACAAAAGTACTTAGAATAGAGAAATATTTCTATGAATAAATACATACGGTTTGGAGGAAGCAAAAGCAACTGCAACTTTACTGTTTTCTATATTTCAGGGCTGGGATTGGTTTGGTCACTGGTGTTTAAGATGTTATTTTTTAAGATCATACCAGGGAAGTAGTTGAATGGAAGGAGATAAAGAGCAAGAAAGGTTGCTACAATAGATACAAATTGAACAGAAAATGAGAGAAGGATATAAATATCTATCCATCCATATAGCTGTAGCTTTTGGTCTTTCTGTATTGATATTTATAGTTTATGTGAGTGGGAGAACCTAAAAGAAATGACATAAGGAGATATGGAGGCAGATATGTTAGGGCACACTTCAAAATGACGATAGTTTTTCATCTTGAGAAATCCCCCACAGCAATAAGAGTCCATCAGGGCCTTCTCTGCAGGCCCTACCACTTTTCAATGGTTCATCAAACCAACCTACTTTCATGATGGTGACGTCTCTCAGCGTCGTACCTCCTCGCCTCTCCATGGGTGGGGTGGGGGGTTCTCCTGACAGAGCTCTGAATATGTGTCTCTCTCTCTGTCCACCCCAGGTTGGTTACACCATCCGTTTCGAGGACTGCAGCCTCTGAATATGTGTCTCTCTCTCTGTCCACCCCAGGTTGGTTACACCATCCGTTTCGAGGACTGCACCAGCCCCGAGACGGTGATCAAGTACATGACGGACGGCATGCTGCTCAGAGAGTGTCTGATCGACTCGGAGCTGGGCCAGTACGCCATCATCATGCTGGACGAGGCCCACGAGAGGACCATCCACACGGACGTGCTGTTCGGCCTGCTCAAGAAGGTAGGACTAAGACCTGGAGCGTTGGCATGCAGAGTCCAGGTGAACTCTGCACAGGTGCGTTAACTCTCATTGCCCCCCCCCCCCCCCCCCCCGCAGACGATCCAGAAGCGCAAAGACATGAAGCTGATCGTGTCCTCGGCCACGCTGGACGCCGTCAAGTTCTCGCAGTACTTCTACGAGGCGCCCATCTTCACCATCCCCGGGCGGACCTACCCCGTGGAGGTGCTGTACACCAAGGAGCCCGAGACGGACTACCTGGACGCCAGCCTCATCACCGTCATGCAGATCCACCTCACGGAGCCTCCAGGTGAGACCCACTCCAGGCCATGAGATCTGTGGTTAGGGCGGTGGTGAATGGGACAGTCCAGCTCAGTAGGCTGGTAGGTTGAACCACGGCCATCCCTGGTGGCCGGTGTGGTAAAGTAATTAAATCCTAATCTGTTCTCCTTCGCATCTCCTCCTCCTCCTCCTCTCCGGCCAGGCGACGTGTTGGTGTTCCTGACGGGTCAGGAGGAGATCGACACGGCGTGCGAGATCCTGTACGAGAGGATGAAGTCTCTGGGGCCCGACGTCCCCGAGACTCATCAGTCCTGCCCGTGTACTTCGGCGCTGCCCAGCGAGATGGCAGGACGCGCAGATCTTCGACCCGGCGGCCCCCCGGCAGCCGAACGGTACCTTGAACATTCATTCGGCCGTCCAAGTCCTCCGCCCATCCGTGGGGATGCACCTAAACGTGTCAGCAGACAGCAAGTCACAGAAGTGTCCCCTCCTCCTCCCCTAGTGGTCATCGCCACCAAACAATCGCCGAGACGTCCGCTGACCCATCGACGTGAATCCTACTACAAGTGGTCGACCCGGGCTTCGTCAAGGCAGAGAGGTGTACAACTCCAAGGACGGGGCAGTCAGACCAGCTGGTGTACACGCCCCATCTGACAGGTCTCATTGGCTCACGGGCTGCATCCAAGGCCTAAACAGCGGCTCCGGAAGTTTCGGCAAATGTGGTATAAACAACCGACACTATCTGGCCCGTTAATGATGGGTTGATGTGACCATCCGACGACGCGTCATATCAAGGGTGTCCCTAATGAAGTTCTGGTGGTCCCTCAGGCCCAGGCCAAGCAGCGGGCGGGCCGCGCCGGCAGAACCGGTCCCGGGAAGTGCTACCGACTCTACACCGAGAGAGCCTACCGAGACGAGATGCTGACCACCAACGTCCCTGAGATCCAGAGGACCAACTTGGCCAGCCAACCGTGCTGTCTCTCAAGGTGAGCACAGCGTTCCTCATGATTATTATTTATTAAACGTTGCGCAAACGTTTGATTTAACGCGGTGATGTAATTTAAAAAGATAAGTGTGTGTGGGGCGGGGGTTCAGAGGAGGACATAAATAACAGAGTTGAGAGGTCTTTCACAATTTGGAAGAATGCATTTGCAACTCCCTGTTCTGTGTATTCGTAATCCCTCTAATCTTTCACGGTAAATGCGATTCGTGAATGCAGTATAATCCAGGTCGACGTTTATCACAATCGCAAAGAAGGTTAGAAGATTTATCATTTATCATCTTGAATTTGCGATCATCGTGAAAATTATCGGAATTTCTGAGCGTCGTGAAAAACACGTGATCAGCGAGAACATCGATGGTGACACACAGGGTTCAGCCTCTCCTCTCTTGTCTCCTCTCCCGTCTCCTCGTCCCCCGTCCCCAGGCGATGGGCATCAACGACCTGCTGTCCTTCGACTTCATGGACGCCCCGCCATGGAGACGCTGATCACCGCCATGGAGCAGCTGTACACGCTGGGGGCCCTGGACGACGAGGGACTGCTCACCCGGCTGGGCAGACGGGTGAGCCGTCACGACGGACGGGGAGGGGGAGGGAGGAGGGAGGGAGGAGGGGAGTCCAAAAAATGCAGAGTCAGACCACCGCACCACCCATGATAATGCACGTCGTCGTAGTAAACCGTATGCGTCAATGTGGCACCGACGCCGCTGCTTCCATACCGAGTTATTAAATGCGGTTTAATAGGCCGGGAAAAGGCTGATGATCTATTCTGTCCTCTGCTAAACTCCATGAAGAGGCTTATTTATCAATGGCGTGCACGCAGAGCAGTCAAATAGATCGGTAGATGATACTGCGGTGAGGTGCACTTTATGGCTATAACACATGCCTCTTCCATCTCCTCCATTTCCTCTACAATTATCATATCAATTCGTTCGACTGCTCCATTGTGACCTCCCTCCTCCTCCTCCTCCTCCTCCTCCTCCAGATGGCTGAGTTCCCCCTGGAGCCCATGCTGTGCAAGATGCTCATCATGTCCGTCCACCTGGGCTGCAGCGAGGAGATGCTCACCATCGTCTCCATGCTGTCCGTGCAGAACGTATTCTACAGGACCCAAGGTGGGCCTTGACCAGGAAACATTTATTTATATGAACTAGTGCGATGATAGGGGGTCTAGGGGGTGGGGGGGTTGTTTTGAATGGCTGCCATTCTTAAGGTTAAGTCATTTAAAGTAAAGTGGTGGTTTTGGATCGCTCCTGCCGCGGGGTGGGTGGAAGGAACACTCGTTGGTCATTTATTCTGGGTTTGCGGAGAGCGCTGCGGATGTCCCACCGTGCTGAGCGCCAGAGGCGCGTCGGGACGCCAAAAAAAAAGACTTTCGGGGTTCGATTTGTTTTTCTTTTTGCGCAAAAAAACTCGCAGGAACAAGCAGGCCCTCGCCGACCAAGAAGAAGGCCAAGTTCCATCAGCCCGAGGGGGACCACCTCACCCTGCTGGCCGTCTACAACTCCTGGAAGAACAACAAGTTCTCCAACCCCTGGTGCTACGAGAACTTCAGTCCAGGCGCGCTCGCTGCGCCGCGGCCAGGACATCCGGCAAGCAGATGCTGGGTATCATGGACAGGTACGAGCCCCCCCCCCCCATCCGTCCTACATCCATCCATCCATCCTCCCCTCCATCCCCCACCTCCCCCGCATCCACACGCCTGCCTCACTTTATTATCATCGCCTCCCACACGTCCCTCACCAAGTCTCGGAACTGATGTGTTTTAAATTGCGCTTTGGCGAGTCGTCGTTATTCCCCCGTCGCTGCAATCGAGTATCGCGAGCGGAAGACGAAGTGTTTCGTAACGGCCGTTCCACAGCGATGCATCACGACGTGACACTTGTTTATAAAAGGGCCCCGATGTACGCATATGAATCACGCTAATCACAGTATTTTCCTTGGATATAAGCGTAATGGGCCTCGTACAACATCGGGACGTATAAGTCTTTCCGATGTCCGTCATTACGATTCTCTCTCTCCTTCTCTGCTCTCTCTCTCTCCCTCTCTCCCCCTCCCGCCGCGCCGCAGACACAAGCTGGACGTGGTGTCCTGCGGGAAGGCCACGGTGCGCGTCCAGAAGGCCATCTGCAGCGGTTTCTTCCGCCAACGCCGCCAAGAAGGACCCCCAGGAGGCTACCGCACCCTCATCGACCAGCAGGTGGTCTACATCCCAACCCGTCCAGCGCCTTGTTCAACCGCCAGCCCGAGTGGTACGTACACACGTGTGTGCGCGCGCACACACACACACACACACACACACACACACACACACACACACACACACACACACACACACACACACACACACACACACACACACACACACACACACACACACACACACAGGATGTTTGATCAAATACACATATTTAATAATGTAATGTACAGGGTTCCAAATTAGCACCGGTGGATAGATTTGACCATTTGGTAGGTTAAAAAAAGTCTGGGTTACAATTGCTAGGCTGGTAAAACTGGAAGGAAAAATACAAAATTCTGTTCATATACTGTACATATCTTTTATGATTTATATTATATTATATATGTATTATATTATTTAATAAGATTGAATACAAACCTTAAGTGAGTGTGACTTGTGGCGTAGTCTCTGTCCAAATGTGGTTAAAATATCATAAAAGTGTGCAGTGTCAGATCAGATCTTACTAATCTGAGCTACAGCAGTTTAGTCCACTGCCACATCTGCTTATGATATTTATATATCCCCGCATATATATCTCAATTTCATTCTTTACATTGTTGGCTCTCTACTGACTTAAGATTCATACTTTTTACAATATTTGTTCTTTTAAAAAAAAATGTATTACCGGTAATGACTTCCTGGTCACTTGTTTTCACTTTGTTTGTCATTCATAACATCTCCTCAACTTTTTACAAGACATTTTTAATTAATAATGACTTCCTTTTGACTTCTTCTCACTCAGTTTCTCATTGATATGATCTCCTTTCAACAAAGTGTCCATACTATGCGTCTTAGCGGCTGTCTCAGCATAATCTTACGTACATTTTCCTTTGCCGTGTGATCAATGTCTCCTTCCCCCGTGTGTCTTATCTCACCCTCCTCATCCTCCTCTCCTCCTCTCCTCCCTCCTCCCTCCTCCCTCCTCCTCTCCTCCCCAGGCTGGTGTACCACGAGCTGGTGCTGACCACCAAGGAGTACATGCGCGAGGTCACCACCATCGACCCCCGCTGGCTGGTGGAGTTCGCGCCGGCGTTCTACCGCGTGGGCGACCCCACGCGCCTCAGCAAGCAGAAGAAACAGCAACGCCTGGAGCCGCTGTACAACCGCTACGAGGAGCCCAACGCCTGGAGGATCTCCCGCGCCTTCAGGAGGCGCTGAGGAGGAGGAGGAGGAGGGAGGAGCTAAAGGAGGAGGAGGAGGAGGAGGAGGAGGAGTTGGAGCTGGAGCTCGACGCCTCCATCTCTGTACATTTATTACATACAGTCAGCAGACGGTTGATCGGGAAGACATTTTGTTTTCCCGTACAGCATCTCGGCATCTCGTCGCCGTTTCGTCGAGCGACTCGCTTCCATTTGTGACGAGGCGACATTGAATCCGTCGTTTCGTAAACGTCGGCGGTATAACCCGTCAGTTACCGTGACGAGGAAGAGACGCCGTGATTTTTTTTCTACTTTTTTGTGTGTATTTAATGTGTCAACAAACATTAGAACACGTGATTGTGATTTTAATTGTGGTTTGGATGTTTGTATGCTGGATCTGAAATATATTCTGCTTCCACATCTTAAGACCTGTGTCCTGTGTTGTTTTACATCATTAGTTTTGACACACACACACACACACGCACACACACACACACACACACACACACACACACACACACACGCACGGTTTATGGCACGAAACATTTAAAATAAGGACTCATCATTCCTCTTAGAGTAGTAATAAGGGTCTTTATTAGGCAATCTCTTTAACCACAGTCACGTTTATGGATTGAAGCTCTTAAAACTCAAAGGCAAATAAACAAAAGAAAAAATCCCTAATGTGATTAATTTAATACGAGAACAAAAACAAACAAAAGATTCATTCACCATAGCCTTATATACAAGTGGGTGGAGGAGGTGGGTGTGGCTGGGGGGGCGGGGCATTGGGGCCAGGGGCGGGGCATGTGCAATAGGTGCAGGGGTGGCGATATGGTCGTGTATGATGAAGATGACGAAGCCGTTGGAGACGGGAGAGGGGTCAGGGGTCGTGGGTGGAGGTGACATTAGTACATGTAGCCTTTGGAGTAGTTTGGCTGCTGGTGCTGGCCGCCCATGGTGTTCTGGGGCGGCGGCGGCGGCGGCGCTAGCGGGAGCGGGAGCGGGGCCTGCTGCTGCTGCTGCTGCTGCTGCTCCACCCCCGGGGGGCCGGTGGGGTAGCCCACCTGAACCACCTCGTCCAGGTGGGACAGGGGCACCGTGTCCTCCTCGTTGACGTAGCGCTCGAACTCCGCCTTCAGTCCGGGCCGCTGGCTGTCGGGGAAGGCCAGTGAGATCAGGGCCTCCGGCTCGCACACAAACTTGTAAACGTAGCGCTCGCCGGCCACCTGGTGGAGAGAGTTGGTGGTGTCGGTCGGTTTCGTTTTGTTTGTTTGTTTGTTTGTTTGTTTG
Organism: Coryphaenoides rupestris; assembly: GCA_002895965.2. Taxonomy (NCBI): domain Eukaryota; kingdom Metazoa; phylum Chordata; class Actinopteri; order Gadiformes; family Macrouridae; genus Coryphaenoides; species Coryphaenoides rupestris. The sequence continues at coordinate 9,859 of PIJE02006677.1, forward strand.
TTTGTCGTGCAAAATGGCCGCTAAAGTCTTGTACATCAGAATCACAAACAGAAACGGCTTCATCGCCTTCGTTTTTGCAAACGAGGAATGTGCTTTTGTCCATTCGGTACCGAGCACTGAACATTAAACGGCGTAAAAACAT
>PIJE02006678.1:5000-10000 GCA_002895965.2 Coryphaenoides rupestris
TAATCTCAGTCTACGGCTCTAGGTGCTCTGGTATGACTCCAGTGTGGCGTGAAGGGGATGGGAGGCGTTGTCCATAATACTGAGTAGTTTACTCGCCATCCTCCTCTCCGAGAGCTCTACCAAAGACTCCAATTCCACTCCCAGGACAGAACCCGCTTTCCTGATGAGCTTATTGAGTCTGTTAGCGTCAGCTGCCTTCACCCTGCTGCCCCAGCACACCACAGCGTAGAACAAGGGTGGCCAACCAGTCAGAGACGAAGAGCCAATTTTTTTTACTGTGTTACTGCAAAGAGCCACACCATACACACATGAACATCTCCCCATCTCTTCCTCTCACACACACCAAAAATATTTATTAGTCTTATCTAGTTAATTCGGGGGGGGGTGCCCCCCCCCCCCTATCAGAACCGCGAATTAACGGACCCCCTCCCCCTCTACCGCTTAGAAGAGATGAAAAACAAGAGGTGACGCAAGTTCAGGGCAAGGCTGGTGGACACACACACACACAAACACACTCCTGCAGGGCCAAGGTCCAATGACACACAAGCTTTCCTCCGAGTGGGGGTGAGTCAAATATGTCACACGTGTATGTATTTGTGTCTTAAAAATATATAAAATTATGTATGAATTATTTAATATTTTAATAAGAATATTTTAAAAGGAAGTCATAAGGACAGTACCACTGGAGGGCTTCGGTGGTCCGTCCGTGTGCGTCAGATACACCGCTTATATCCAAAGCGCTTTACTACACTGCCTCACATTCACCATTCATACTCATTAATGCACCGACGGCAGGTATCGGGCTATTTAATGATTTGTCCTGCTGGGGATCCAACCAGCGACCTCCCGGCTGCCAGGGAGCCGCTCTCACCTCCTGAGCTGCTGCCGCGTTTATTGATTGCGCAACATTTACACGATTGCGCAACATTTACGCGATTGCGCAATAATTTCGGGAAACTATTGTCTTTTTTGAACAAACAACAAGCATTTTAATTAAAATATGGCCGCCAATCTATTAAACAACTTCTCCTCTTTCCGATTCTGGCAAAAAAAAACTATTCCGTCACCATAAATAATCCGACAGGTTAGGTATATAATTACCAAAAATCGCAGTATTTCTCGGTTGGCCGAGGCGGCTGTCAAGGTGGTGGGTGGGACTGGCGTGGAGCGCCATAGTACGGCTGCCGCCAACCAACATTTTCGTGATTCTGAAAAAGACGCGGGTTCGAATCTCATCTGTGGCGCTAACATTTACTATTTTATTTTTTTATTCCAATGTGATGTAATTGGCGCCCCATGCTGGTGCCTGGTGTTTAAAAAGGAATAGCAAAACAATTTAACATTTTTTCTTAAATTCTAATGTGATGTTTTTCAAGTTTTCAAGTTTCAAGTATTTTATTGTCACTTCGCAATTTACACGTGAGTATAAGCTGTGAGTGAAAAACTTTTTGTGCAAAACGCCCGACAGCCGACAGTAATTATAAAGGAATACAAAATAGAAAACTTAGAAATACATTTCTTAAGAGCATCTTCTTATCACTCCGGAACAAAACAGGAAACACTGCGTAACTCCGCCCCCTCAGACTTCCTGGTTTCCGGCCAATGTCGCTGTAGTGCAGGCCTGGCCAACCCGCGGCTCTTTGTCTGGTTTCATGGCTCTTACGTTCATATCGAATTTTGTGTTTTTTTTATGGCTGTCAAAGTTAACGCGTTATCACAGATGTTGCGCCAAGGATGCGCAATGACGCTACCGTGAGGCGCGCGACGGGCTCCGAGTCAGCGTCTCTGGGGGGTCCGTTAATTCGCGGTTCTGATGGGGGGGGGTCCGTTAATTTGCGGTTCTGATGGGGGGGGGGGGGGGGTCCGTTAATTCGGAGCACCCCCGAATTAACTAGATAAGACTAAGAAATATTTTTGGTGTGTGTGAGAGGAAGAGATGGGGAGATGTTCATGTGTGTGTGAGAGGAAGAGATGGGGAGATGTTCATGTGTGTATGATGTGGCTCTTTGCAGTAACACAGTAAAAAAATTGGCTCTTCGTCTCTGACTGGTTGGCCACCCCTGTCCTATAAGAACCATGAGCAGTGAAAACGTCTCATAATGATCACCAAACGGCATTAGAATTACAGTAACATTCAGAAAAAAACTAATATTCAAATTAGTATTTTTTTTTCAAGCATCAGGCACCAGCACGCCAATAACATCACATTAGAATTAAGAAATGCATCCACCCATCTGGGTCACCGCTGGGTCGGGACCCCATTACGACGCGGTAACCCCGACTGTAGACGGGCAGCCTCCATCCGCCACTCCCTCCCGCCACCTTGGCGGCGGCCTCACCCAACCGAGGAGTGCCTGCGATTTTTGGTAATTATATACCTAACCTGACGGATTACTTATGGTGACGGAATAGTTTTTTTTTGCCAGAATCGGAAAGAGGAGAAGTTGTTTAATAGATTGGCAGCCATATTTTAATTTAAATGCTTGTTGTTTGTTCAAAAAAGACAATAGTTTTCCAAAATGATTGCGCAATCGCGTAAATGTTGCGCAATCGCGTAAATGTTTATCCGTTTCCATGGCGCCCCGCGCGTTATACGCGGCAGCAGCTCAGGAGGTGAGAGCGGCTCCCTGGCAGCCGGGAGGTCGCTGGTTGGATCCCCGAGCAGACAACTCATTAAATAGCCCGATACCTGCCGTCGGTGCATTAATGAGTATGAATGGTGAATGTGAGGCAGTGTAGTAAAGCGCTTTGGATATAAGCGGTGTATCTGACGCACACGGACGGACCACCGAAGCCCTCCAGTGGTACTGTCCTTATGACTTCCTTTTAAAATATTCTTATTAAAATATTAAATAATTCATACATTATTTTATATATTTTTAAGACACAAATACATACACGTGTGACATATTTGACTCGCCCCCACTCGGAGGAAAGCTTGTGTGTCATTGGACCTTGGCCCTGCAGGAGTGTGTGTGTGTGTGTGTGTGTGTCCACCAGCCTTGCCCTGAACTTGCGTCACCTCTTGTTTTCATCTCTTCTAAGCGGTAGGGGGGGGGGGGGGGTCCGTTAATTTCGTGGTTTCTAGTTAACTGGATAAGACTAAGAAATATTTTGGTGTGTGTGAGAGGAAAGATTGGGAGATGTTCATGTGTGTATGATGTGGCTCTTTGCAGTAACACAGTAAAAAAATTGTCTCTTCGTCTCTGACTGGTTGGCCACCCTTGCTGTAGAGTCTAGCGAGGTCAAACTTCTGGACCCGAGATGAGGGGTGAGGTGTCGTCTTATTCAAGGTGTGTGCAGGTACTGTAGGTTATTGTGGACGTCAAGGATGCTGCCTACAGGTAGGATGTTTTGGTGGGATCGAACCCAGTACCTTTCGGGTGGGATTCAATGACATTGTCCACTTCACAATCCTGTCCCAGTCCTGTACAGTAATTGCATGAACAACAATGTCTGTTAATTTTAAATGGTGAAGTCAGGCATTGCCGGGGCTTTATATTGGCTTCATCAACTGAAAGATATATCAAATTAAATATATTAGTGCTTATATATTAGTGCTGTTAGTGCTTAATGTTGTAACTCTAAACACTAAACACAACATTAAATGATTAAGAAATGTGTAATTCATCTGATGCTGACAGTAGGCTGTCAAAACAATATTCACATTGAAATTCCCACTGTTTTCTATTTCATCGTTTCAGTTTCAGGGGTTTTCTTTTTTTGCAATTACAGCACATCTTTGTAGCCAGCCTGCATGCTTCCTTGACCTGAAAGCATTAATTAAGAATCTGGGCTGGTTTGGGATTTCAATAGAACACATTGCCTCCTTCCACAGAGCTTACTGCACCCTGCTGGACAAAATAATAATGACAGCCTGTGGCAGACCAAAAAAAACAACAACAACAACAACAACAACAACAACTCAATGGATGCTTTCTTTCCAACATTTGCCCTTAAGATCCCTACTATTACATATCGTGGTTGATTCAATTCTACCCCCTGCTAAAACGGTTGTGCGTGCTTCAGTAAATAGCAGTCAGTATAGCAGAATCTTAATGTTCAAAGGAGATAGACCCTTGGCCAATAGAATCACCAGCAATCAACAATCAACCACATGGATGGGGTATTCAGGAGCACACACACACGATTAGCTGAGTGTAGTCCTGGTGCCAATTGCTGGTGCTAGTGTTGTGTCGACTGTCTGAGAAGGTATTCTGTGACATTCTGTGAATGTCAGCATATCCATCCATCCATCCATCCATCCATCCATTTGCGTCCGCTTATCCGGGGCCGGGTCGCGGTGGCAGCCGGCTAAGCAGGGCCATCCAGGCTTCCTTCTCCCCAGCCACGCTCTCTAGTTCCTCCTGGGGGATCCCGAGGCGTTCCCAGGCCAGACGAGATATATAATCTCTCCAGCGGGTTCTGGGTCTGCCCCGGTTCGGGCATCCTAATCAGATGCCCGAACCACCTCAGCTGACTCCTTTCGATGCGGAGGAGCAGCGGCTCTACTCCGAGCTCCCTCCGGATGTCTGAGCTCCTCACCCTATCTCTAAGGCTGAGCCCAGCCACCCTGCGGAGGAAACTCATTTCGGCCGCTTGTATCCGCGTTCTCATTCTTTCGGTCGACCGAAAGAATGTCAGCATATAACAATGTATATTTTAGTACATTGATTTATATGTGTATTGCTCACCTGGATATTTTTGCTGTATATTCCATTTCATTTTATATTTCATTTACTTATTTTACATAGAAATTCTATTTATAGTTCTATTTCTATTTTGTACAGTTCTATTTCTATTTTGTAGTTTCTGGGCAAGTCTCGAGGTTTGACTTTAAACCTTTACAGACACGTTGTCGAAGAACGTTGGTGTCCAGACAGGAGGTTTTACCTCTTCTTCCCACTGGCTATGGGAATAGTTTAGTTTTCTCAGTGCTGGCCTTAGATATGGTTTTAGTTTTAGTCCTCTTGTAGATCCGAGATTCATGGTCAGCCATG
>PIJE02006678.1:12500-14519 GCA_002895965.2 Coryphaenoides rupestris
CGTTTGATCAACACATTCCTCAACTTACGACCGAAAGCGGAGATTGATCTGGAGATGCTTGTGATCGCTGCTGAACTTGCTGACAATCTTCAGGGAAAATTATCCCTGGTATTTTATTTTATTTGAATAAATGAATAGAACATACCACAGATAATGTTCACATATATGTTATTATTTCATGCATGTTTTTTTATTCTATTTTTTCTAACAAAAAGAAGTCTTCGTGACTGTGCGTGGATGTGTGTGTGTGTGTGTGTGTGTGTGTGTGTGTGTGTGTGTGTGTGTGCAGGTGCATGTGTGCGTGTGTCTATGTGTGTGTGCGTGCGCATTTGTGTGTGTGTGTGTGTGTGTCTATGTGTGTGCACACACGAACACACACACACACACACACACACACACGGTGCACTGCAGTGCAAAGAACCGACCAGAGAATCTCAGCAGTGTGTCTCTGCAGCCAGCAGGTTCTGACAGGAAGTTCATTATTAATAGGAACCGTTGCTGTTCAGACCACTGAGCCACACGGGTGGAGGAGGTGCTGGTGGAGGAGGTCAAGACAATGCTGGGCTCTCTCCACCCCAGCAGCACCAAATATAGAACTGCTTCCTCTCCCCCCACATGGCCTACATCCATCCCATCATCCCTCACACCTCATCCACCTCCTCCTCCACCTCCTCCACCTCCTCCAGGTTGACTCCAGGCCCCGCCCCCCTTATTATGGAAAACTACTCTGCATGCCATTTGTCATTCAGACCTAGTTATGGACACACATAAAGCGTTGATCTTTATAAACCGTGCAGTGTGCAACGTAAAAGCGAGCGTGTGTGTGTGTGTGTGTGTGTGTGTGTGTGTGTGTGTGTGTGTGTGTGTGTGTGTGTGTGTCTCTATAGCCTACATGTGGACCCTCTGAAGAGACCCAGGCCTGAATCTGTCAGCCCAGACCCCACGCTGCAGGAGCCCGGAGCCCCAGATACCAGCGGCAGACAGAGAGACAGAACCAGGAGAACACATGAGAGGAGGAATGGGATGAGAAGCTAAATTAATCAATAGTTCCACAGGCACACCTATGGGCACACTTTACACGTCCTCTATTGCAGTGGTTCCCAAACAATCTTTTACTAATGTGCTCCCTTTAAAGTCAAAGTCGTATGCTCTTATTGGAAAGAATTACGGACATGCTTTCACTAGCATTCAGACTTCATGTTATTAAGGTGGTATTCAGATTCAATTCATTTTATATGTGTGGAAATATTTGACAATTGTTCATAACCTACTATATAGCCATGCATTTCAGTGTATATTTTCATGTGTGTATCTGTATATATATAGATGTGTGTATATATATATATATATACATTTCGCTATTTTATCGTTTTTGCCTACTTGTTTTGCATACTGTCGCCTGCCATGTGACAAGAATGTCACTGTTCAGAATGGGCCTGTGTTATGATGTACGTGTGACAATAATACACTGAAATCCTTGTTCCTCGTATCGCCTGCAACCCTTCAAAGTACCCCTAGGGGGCACACGTACCCCCGTTTGAGAACCACTGCTCTACAGTATGCAGTGGGAGACGTGACTAACCCTTGTGGCCCTGACAAAGTCTAGAGGTCACTAGAGGTCATCAAGTACGCTCTACCGGAACATGACGCCTGAACATGACATCACCACCACCTCCTCCACCTCCACCACCTCCACCTCCATCACCACCACCACCCCCTCACCGCCACCACCGCCACCACCATCTACCACCACCCACCTCCACCACCACCTCCACCACCTCTACCTCCATCACCACCACCACCCCCTCACCGCCACCTCCACCACCTCCACCCCCACCTACCACCTCCACCACCACCACTCCACCCACCTCCACCACCTCCAACACCTCTACCTCCATCACCACCACCACCCTCACCCACCACTCCACCACCATCCACCACCTCCTCCACCAACTCCACCACCTCTACCTCCATCACCACCACCGCCACCTCCACCACCTCCATCTCCACCACTCACCA
>PIJE02006679.1:0-14514 GCA_002895965.2 Coryphaenoides rupestris
CTGGTTCTAGTAGCAGGTCTAGTAGCAGGTCTGGTTCTAGTAGCAGGTCTAGTAGCAGGTCTGGTTCTAGTAGCAGGTCTAGTAGCAGGTCTGGTTCTAGTAGCAGGTCTAGTAGCAGGTCTGGTTCTAGTAGCAGGTCTAGTAGCAGGTCTGGTTCTAGTAGCAGGTCTAGTAGCAGGTCTGGTTCTAGTAGCAGGTCTAGTAGCAGGTCTGGTTCTAGTAGCAGGTCTAGTAGCAGGTCTAGTAGCAGGTCTGGTTCTAGTAGCAGGTCTAGTAGCAGGTCTGGTTCTAGTAGCAGGTCTAGTAGCAGGTCTGGTTCTAGTAGCAGGTCTAGTAGCAGGTCTGGTTCTAGTAGCAGGTCTGGTTCTAGTAGCAGGTCTAGTAGCAGGTCTGGTTCTAGTAGCAGGTCTAGTAGCAGGTCTGGTTCTAGTAGCAGGTCTAGTAGCAGGTCTGGTTCTAGTAGCAGGTCTAGTAGCAGGTCTGGTTCTAGTAGCAGGTCTAGTAGCAGGTCTAGTAGCAGGTCTGGTTCTAGTAGCAGGTCTAGTAGTAGGTCTGATTCTAGTAGCATGTCTAGTAGCAGGTCTGGTTCTTGGAGCAGGTCTAGTAGCTGGTCTGGTTCTTGGAGCAGGTCTGGTTCTTGGAGCAGGTCTCATAGCTGTTTCTGGTCTGGGTGGTGTTATAGGAGCATGTCTGGTAGCTGGTCTGGTGACTGGTTCTAGCAGCAGGTCTGATAGCTGGTCCTAGATCTGGTCTAGAGTGTTGTTGACCCCTACACAATGAAAGCTTACAGGAATCCTCCTTTAGCCTGGAAGAAGAACTGCCTGGTCCAGACCACCCCCTGGAGCCCCTGCTCCAAGACCTGCGGCCTGGGGATCTCCGTCCGGGTCAACAACGACAACTCCAAGTGTGAGATGAGGAAAGACCAAAGACTGTGTCTTCTGCGGCCCTGCGACCCGACCCAGCTCAGGAGACTCATGGTAACCGGCTAACCAGCTAGCTTAGCTCAGGAGACTCATGCTAAGCAGCTAGCTTAGCTCAGGAGACTCATGCTAACCAGCTAACCAGCTAGCTTAGCTCAGGAAACTCATGCTAACCAGCTTGCTTAGCTCAAGAGACTCATGGTAACCAGCTAACCAGCTAGCTTAGCTCAGGAGACTCATGGTAACCAGCTAGCTTAGCTCAGGAGACTCATGGTAACCAGCTAACCAGCTAGCTTTGCTCAGGAGACTCATGCTAACCAGCTATCTTAGCTCAGGAGACTCATGCTAACCAGGTAGCTTAGCTCAGGAGACTCATGCTAACCAGCTATCTTAGCTCAGGAGACTCATGCTAACCAGGTAGCTTAGCTCCTAGGAGACTCATGCTAACCAGGTAGCTTAGCTCAGGAGACTCATGCTAACCAGGTAGCTTAGCTCAGGAGACTCATGCTAACCAGCTATATTAGCTCAGGAGACTCATGCTAACCAGCTATCTTAGCTCAGGAGACTCATGCTAACCAGGTAGCTTAGCTCAGGAGACTCATGCTAACCAGGTAGCTTAGCTCCCTCATGCTAACAGATGAAAGAAGCACATGTTTGAACGTCTTGTTTATTTGTTGTTTATTTCTTCTCAAAGATTGTTGTGGAAACAGACTGGTGGTCACATGATGAGATATAGAGATATAGATATAGATATAGACAGGTAAGATATAGATATATAGATAGAGATATATAGATATAGATATTATATATAGATATATAGATATAGATATATAGATATAGATATATAGATAGAGATATATAGATATAAATATATAGATAGATTGTCCAGACAGGCGAGAGATGTTGAAGGACTAGATGGAAATGACTCTGTGTGACCTGTGTGTGACCTCTGTGTGACCTGTGTGTGACCTCTTTGTGACCTGTGTGTGACCTGTGTGACCTGCAGGGCCCCGGGGGCAGGGTGTGTAGAGCGGAGGTCGCGGCCCCCCGGGCAGAGCGGCTGGTCCTGTCAGGCTGCTCCAGCACCCTCAAGGTGAGGCCCACCTACTGTGGTGTATGCACCGCGGGGCGCTGCTGCGTGCCAGACTCCTCCCACAGCCGCACCCTGGAGTTCAGCTGCAGGGGCGGGACTCGGCGCTGGGACATCCAGTGGATCACTTCCTGTGTCTGCCAGACCAGCTGCCAGGACCCGGGAGACATGTTCTCCCAGCTGCACTTCCTGTGAGGAGCCAGGGTCACATGACCCCAGGGTCACAACCGCGGGGTCGGCCTGCAGAAACTGTCAAACTGTAGAAACACGTAGAAAACATGATATATATATATATATATATATATATATATATTCACTGAGACACAGTATAGACATGAGAACCATGTGATGTCATGAGACAGACCGTCATGAAGCCACCATGAGCCTGGGGGCGTCGGCCTGGCAGCAGGAGGCGTGGTCTATCTCCTCATAGGCATCGATGAGACACGACAGAGACTCTGCTGCCTCGCTGAACACACTGACCTCCATCTCCTCCACCTGCAGGTAGTGGTGGAGGTGAGCCTACACACACACACCACGCACACACCACACACACACACACACACACCACACACACACCAGACACACACCACACACACACCAGACACACACACATCACAGACACACACACACACACACCACACACACACACACACACACCACACACACCACACACACCACCACACACACCACACACACACCCACACACCACACACACACACACACACACACACACACACACACACCACACACACCACACACACACAGCTTTAATCTCCATGTCTTCTCACCTTTTATGCACCAATTTGCACCAGGATTTTTCGACTTAAAAACTGTACATTCCAATGGAATAATTATTGTATTATTTTAAATAATAATAATAATAAATTATATTAAAATGACATTTAATGAATATCTGATGTGTTCCTTGATTGTCCTGGCGTTTCCACACTTCAACTATTCATCCTGACAAAAGTGATTAACAGTGTTTACATGTGTTAATGAGATGAAGAGTAAACAGGAAGTGATTAACAGTGTTTACATGTGTTAATGAGATGAAGAGTAAACAGGAAGTGATTAACAGTGTTTACATGTGTTAATGAGATGAAGAGTAAACAGGAAGTGATTAACAGTGTTTACATGTGTTAATGACCCCCCCAAAGAATCGGCACCTTATCGTGGTGGGGGGGTTTGGGCGCCCCCGTGACCCTGGGAGCTGTGTTGTCCGGGGCATTAGCCCCTGGTAGGGTCTCCCAAGGCAAAGTGGTCCCAGGGGAGGGGCCAGACTAAGAGCGATTCAAAGACCCCATGAAAAGACTCCCAAAGAACACAGTCACCTCGCCCGGACAAGGGAAACCGGGGCACCCTTCTGGAGCCAGACCTGGGAGGGGAGCTCGTTGGCGAGCGTCTGGTGGCCGGACCTGGATCCACGGGGCCCGGCCAGGCCAAGCCCGAAAAGACAACGTGGAGTCACCTCCCTGTGGGCTCACCACCTGCAGGGAGAGTCATTGGGGTCGGGTGCGTTGTATACCGGGCGGTAGGCAAAAGCGGGGTCCTGGGTGTGTGGATCCCCGTCATCGCCGACTGCTTCTAGGGACGTGGAACGTCACCTCACTGGCGGGGAAGGAGCCTGAGCTGGTGCGGGAGGTGGAGCGGTACCAACTAGATATGGTTGGGCTCACCTCCACGCACAGCACCGGGTCTGGAACCAAACTCCTGGAGAGGGGCTGGACCCTCTACTTCTCCGGAGTTGCCCAGGGTGTGAGGCGCCAGGCGGGTGTGGGGATACTCGCAAGTCCCCGGCTGAGCGCCGCTGTGTTGGAGTTCTCTCCGGTGGACGAGAGGGTCGCCTCCATGCAACTGCAAGTCGCTGGGGGGAAGGCTCTGACTGTTGTGTGTGCCTACGCACCAAACAGCAGCTCAGAGTATCCGGCCTTCTTGGAGTCCTTGGGTGGCATCCTGGAAAGGGTTCCATCCGGGGACTCCATAGTTCTACTGGGGGACTTCAACGCACACGTGGGCAATGATGGAGAAACCTGGAGGGGAGTGATTGGGATGAACGGCCTGCCCGATCTGAGTGTTTTGTTATTGGACTTCTGTGCTAGTCATGGACTGGCCATAACAAACACCATGTTCGAACATAGGGTGGTTCACAAGTGTACCTGGTACCGGACCACCTTAGGCCAAAGGTCGCTGATCGACTTTGTAATCGTATCAGCAGATCTGAGGCCGCATGTTTTGGACACTCGGGTGAAGAGAGGAGCAGAGCTGTCAACTGATCACCACCTGGTGGTGAGTTGGATCAGATGGCGCGGGAGGCTGCCAGACAGACCTGGTAAACCCAAACGTGTAGTGAGGGTGAACTGGGGAACGTCTGGTGGAAGCCCCTGTCCGTAGGGTCTTTAACTCCCACCTCCGGAAGAACTTCTCGTGCATCCCGGGGGAGGTTGGGGACATGGAACCTGAGTGGGCCATGTTCAGAGCCTCCATTGTAGAGGCTGCAGCTCGGAGCTGTGGTCAAAAGGCTGTCGGTGCCTGTCGTGGCGGCAACCCAAGAACCCGTTGGTGGACACCAGCGGTGAAGGAAGCCGTCAGGCTGAAGAAGGAGGCCTTTCGGGCCTGGTTGGCCCAGGGGTCTCCTGAAACAGCAGACAGGTACCGGGAGGCCAAAAGGACCGCAGCTTCAGCTGTTGCTGAAGCAAAAACCCGGGTGTGGGAGGAGTTCGGGGAGGCCATGGAGCAGGACTTTCGGTTGGCCTCAAGGAAGTTCTGGCAAACTGTCCGGCGACTCAGGAAGGGAAAGCAGGGCTTGGCTCAGGCTGTGCTCAGTCGGGGAGGAGAACTGCTGCCCAGACTGAGGATATTGCCGGGCGGTGGAAAGAACACTTTGAGGAGCTCCTGAATCCAACCAGTACGTCCTCTGTGGAAGAGGCAGAGTCTGAAGACTCGGGGGAAGTCTCACCCATATCCTTGGTAGAGGTCACTGAAGTAGTCAAAAAGCTCTTCAGTGGCAAGGCGCCAGGTGTGGATGAGATTCGCCCTGAGATGCTGAAGGCTCTGGACATTGTCGGGCTGTCGTGGCTGACACGCCTAGTCAATGTAGCGTGGAGGTCGGGGACAGTACCTGTGGAATGGCAGACCGGGGTGGTGGTCCCCATTCTCAAAAAAGGGGACCGGAGGGTGTGCTCCAACTATCAGGGTATCACACTGCTCAGCCTCCCCGGGAAAGTTTATTCCAGGGTGCTGGAGAGGAGGCTCCGGCCGATTGTCGAACCTCAGCTTCAGGAGGAACAATGCGGATTCCGTCCCGGCCGTGGAACAGTGGACCAGCTCTTTACCCTCGCAGGGTTGTTGGGGGGCATGGGAGTTTGCCCATCCAGTCTACATGTGCTTTGTGGACTTGGAGAAGGCCTATGACCGTGTCCCCGGGGAATCATGTGGGGGGTACTACGGGAGTATGGGGTACCGGGGCCGTTGGTATGTGCCATTCGGTCCCTGTACGAACAAAGTGCGAGCTGCGTCCGTATTCTCGGCACAAAGTCAAGCATGTTCTCAGTGGGTGTTGGACTCCGCCAAGGTTGTCCCTTGTCACCGGTTCTGTTCGTGATCTTCATGGACAGAATCTCAAGGCGCAGCCGAGGTGAGGAGAGTGTCCGGTTTGGGGACCTCAGAATTGCATCTCTGCTCTTTGCAGATGATGTGGTTCTGTTGGCTACATCAGACCGTGACCCCCAGCATGCACTGGGGCGGTTTGCAGCCGAGTGTGAAGCGGTCAGGATGAGAGTCAGCACCTCCAAGTCTGAGGCCATGGTTCTCTGCCGGAAAACGGTGGAGTGTTCCCTCCGGGTTGGGAGTGAGTTGCTGCCTCAAGCGAAGGAGTTCAAGTATCTCGGGGTCTTGTTCACGAGTGAGGGCAAAATGGAGCGGGAGATGGACAGACGGATTGGTGCAGCGTCTGCAGTGATGCGGGCGCTGTACCGGTCCGTTGTGGTGAAGAGGGAGCTGAGCCGGAAGGCGAAGCTTTCGATTTACAGGTCCATCTACGTTCCAACCCTCACCTATGGTCACAAGCTTTGGGTAGTGACCGAAAGAATGAGATCGCGGATACAAGCGGCCGAAATGAGTTTCCTCCGCAGGGTGGCTGGGCTCAGCCTTAGAGATAGGGTGAGGAGCTCAGACATCCGGAGGGAGCTCGGAGTAGAGCCGCTGCTCCTCCGCATCGAAAGGAGTCAGCTGAGGTGGTTCGGGCATCTGATTAGGATGCCCCCCGGGCGCCTCCCTTTGGAGGTTTTCTGGGCACGTCCAACTGGGAGGAGACCCCGGGGGAGACCCAGAACCCGCTGGAGAGATTACATATCTCGTCTGGCCTGGGAACGCCTCGGGATCCCCCAGGAGGAACTAGAGAGTGTGGCTGGGGAGAAGGAAGCCTGGATGGCCCTGCTTAGCCGGCTGCCACCGCGACCCGGCCCCGGATAAGCGGACGCAAATGGATGGATGGATGGATGTGTTAATGAGATGAAGAGTAAACAGGAAGTGATTAACAGTGTTTACATGTGTTAATGAGATAAAGAGTAAACAGGAAGTGATTAACAGTGTTTACATGTGTTAATGAGATAAAGAGTAAACAGGAAGTGAGGTCAGACCTTCTTCCTGTACAGGCGTGTGTAGCGCTCTCTCAAAGCGTTAAAGGAGATCTTGACACACGTGTTGTTGGCCAGGGCTAGGAGGGAGTGGGCGTGGCCTAATGGAGGAACTGAACACAGGCTGGTCTTCCAACCCTCCGGGTTCCAGGAGACAAAGGAAAGAGAGGAGCGCAGTCTGGGGGAGGAGGAGAGGAGAGGAGAGAGGAGGAGAAGAGAGGTGAGGAGAGAAGGAGAGAGGAGGAGGGAGGAGGAGAGAGGAGGAGGAGAGAGGGGGAGAGAGGAGGGAGAGAGGAGGAGAGAGGGGAGAGAGGGGGAGAGAGGAGGAGAGAGGAGGAGAGAGGAGGAGGGAGGAGGAGGAGAGAGGGGGAGAGGAGAGAGAGGAGGAGGAGAGAGGAGGAGGAGGAGAGAGGGGGAGAGGAGGAGAGAGGAGGAGGAGAGAGGAGGAGAGAGGAGGAGGAGAGAGGGGGAGAGAGGAGGAGAGAGGAGGAGGAGAGAGGAGGGGGAGAGAGGAGGAGAGAGGAGGGGGAGAGAGCAGGAGGAGAGAGGAGAGAGGAGGGGGAGAGAGGAGGAGAGAGGAGGAGAGAGGAGGAGAGAGGAGGGGGAGAGAGGAGGAGGAGAGAGGAGGAGGAGAGGAGGGGGAGAGGAGGAGAGAGGAGGAGAGAGGAGGGGGAGAGGAGGAGAGAGGGGGAGAGAGGAGGGAGAGAGGAGGAGAGAGGAGGGGGAGAGGAGGGAGAGAGGAGGAGAGAGGAGGAGAGAGGAGAGGAGAGAGGAGGAGAGAGGAGGGGAGAGGAGGAGGGAGGAGGAGGAGAGAGGAGGGGGAGAGGAGGAGGGAGGAGAGAGGAGAGAGGGAGGAGAGAGGAGAGAGGAGGAGGAGATAGGATGGGAGAGAGGAGAGGAGAGAGGAGGAGAGAGGAGGGGGAGAGGAGGAGAGAGGAGGGGGAGAGAGGAGAGAGGAGGAGGAGAGAGGAGGGGGAGAGAGGAGGAGAGAGGAGGAGATAGGAGGAGATAGGAGGGGGAGAGGAGGAGAGAGGAGAGAGGAGGGGGAGAGAGGAGGAGAGAGGAGGTGAGAGGAGAGAGGAGGAGAGAGGAGGAGGAGATATGAGGGGAGAGGAGGAGAGAGGAGAGAGGAGGAGAGAGGAGGGAGGAGAGAGGAGGGGAGAGGAGGAGAGAGGGAGAGGAGAGAGGAGGAGAGAGGAGGAGAGAGGAGGAGGAGAGAGGAGGGGGAGAGGAGGAGAGAGGAGGAGAGACGAGGGGGAGAGAGGAGAGAGAGAGGAGGAGAGAGGAGGAGAGGAGGAGGGGAAGAGGGAGGAGAGGAGAGAGGGGGGGGAGAGAAGGAGGAGGAGAGGGGAGAGAGGAGGAGAGGGGGGGAGAGATGGAGGGGGGAATTTGGTGGGCTGAGTTTTGAGATAGCATCACACACACACACACAGTGTATATATATGCTTTCATCATTAAAACCCATTTGTTCCATTCTAAGGCCCCTCCTGTGTAGAACTGGAGGGGGGTGGAGGGGAGGGTGGCGGGTGGAGGGGGGCTGGGGGGTGTGGTGGGAGGCTGACTTCAAAGGAAGGCATTAAGGGACAGTGTGTGGCTGTATCACATGTCAGAAGACTACACACACCACACACACACACACACACACACACACACAGTGTGTGTGTGTGTGTGTTTGAATGTCTGACTAACATTAACTCAGACTAAACAAATGCATGCTTCAGTTCAAGCAAAGATAGAGAGAGAGAGAGAGATGAGAGAGAGGGAGAGGAGAGGAAGAGATAGAGAAAGAGAGAGAGAGACAGAGAGAGAGAGAGAGAGAGAGAGAGAGAGAGAGAGAGAGAGAGAGAGGAGAGATGCATGACCCTCGCCCTACAGACACCTGTGAGAGATCTAAATGAAAGGCAGAATGTAATCAAGGGCGTCGAGTCCCTGGTTACCAGTATACATAGCGGACCCACGTTTTGATGTCTTCCTCTTTACTATGAGGTCATTTATCACACGCTTTCATCCTCAGTGACTCACAGCACAGAGACAGGTCATTAAGGAGCAGGTAGGGGTTAGACGGTACAGAGACAGGTCATTAAGGAGCAGTAAGGGGTTAGACAGTACAGAGACAGGTCATTAGGAAGCAGGTAGGGCGTTAGAACGTACAGACGACAGGTCATTAAGGGCAGGTTAGGGTTATTAGACCAGTTACAGAGACAGTCATTAAGGAGCAGGTAGGGGTTAGACGGTACAGAGACAGGTCATTAAGGAGCAGGTAGGGGTTAGACGGTACAGAGACGGGTCATTAAGGAGCAGGTAGGGGTTAGACGGTACAGAGAAGGTCTCCATTAAGAGCAGGTAGGGGTTAGACTGTACAGAGACAGCGTCATTTAAAGGGCAAGGTAGGGTTAGACGGTACGAGGACAGGTCAATTTTAAGGAGCAGGTAGGGCGTTAGACGCTAACAGAGGACAGGTCATTAAGGAGCAGGTAGGGGGTTAGACAGTACAGGGTCAGGTCCAGTGTGTACGTACTCCTGGGCTCACTCATGGTGACCGACTCGATGAAGTTCTGAGGCGTCATGTACAGCTGCCCCTCGTACTCCACGGAGCTGAAGAGACCGAAGCGATGCTCGTGGGACGACATGTGGACCTCGCCGTCCTCAAAGTCGTACGGATGCGCCTGCACACACAACACACACAACACACACACAACACACAAACACACACACAACACACACAAACCACACACACACAACACACAACAACACACACACCACACAACACACACACACCACACACAACCACCAACACACACACAACACACACACAACACACACACACACCACAACACACACACAACACACACACACACACACACCACACACACCCACACACAACACACACACACACAACACACACCACAACACACACAACAACACACACACACACACAACACACAACAACAACACACAACACACACACAACACAACACAACACACACACACACACAACACACAACACAAACACACACACAACACACACACAACACACACACAACTTAGCATGCTGGGGTCAAAGTCAAGTCAAAGTGTTTTGTTGTCACATGTACGCATACAAATGGCAGGAAGACAGGTACATTTAATATTAGATTAACACCAATATACATAATATAAATAACACAATATACATAAATAGAAACACAATAACATAAATATAGATAACACAATATACATAAATATAGATAACACAAATACATTAGATTTCATAGATTAACACAATTACATAATTTATAGACTAAACACAATATTACATAATATAGATAACACAATATACATAATATAGATAACACAATATACATAATATAGATAACACAATATACATAATATAGATAACACAATATACATAATATAGATAACACAATATACATAATATAGATAACGAGAATATTACATAATATAAGTACACATATACATAATATAGGATAACACAATATAACATAATATAGATAACACAATATACAAATATAGATAACACAATATACATAATATAGATAACACAATATACATAATATAGATAACATAATAACATAATATAGAAAACACAATATAACATTTAATATAGTAACATATATACATAATATAGATAACAAATATACATTAATATAGATAACACAATATACATAATTATGATACCAATATACATAATATAGATAAACACAATATACATAATATAGATAACATAATATACATAATATAGATTAAACACAATATACATAATATAGATACATAATATACATAATTATAGATAACACAATATACCAAATATAGATAAACATAATTTACATAATATAGATTCAACACAATACATAATATAGATAACACAATATACATAATATAGTAACACAATATACATAATTAGATACTAATATACATATATAGATAACACAATATACATAATATAGATAACACAATATACATTAATATAGATAACACAATATACATAATATAGTAACAAATATACATAAAATTATAGATAACACAATATACATAATATAGATAACACAATATACATAATTTTAGATAACACAATATACATATATAGATAACACAATATACAATAATATAGATACACAATATACATTATATAGATAACATAATATACAATATATAGATAACACAATATACATAATATAGAACACAATAATAACATAATATAGATAACACAATATTACATAATATAGATAACACAATATACATAATAATAGATAACAACAATTATACATAATATAGATACACAATATACATAATATAGATAACACCAATATACATAATATAGATAACACATATACATAAATATAGATTAAACCACAATATACATAATATAGATAACAAATATACATAATATAGATAACACAATATACATAATATAAGATAATTAATATACATTAATATTAGATAACACAATATACATAAATATAGATACATTATATAATAATATAGTAACACAAATATACATTAATATAGATAACACAAATATACATAATAGAGATAACACAATTACATAATAATAGATAACACAATATACATAAATATAGATAACACAATATACATAATTATAGATAACACAAATATTAACATAATATTAGATCAACACAATATACATTAATATAGATAACACAATATACATAATATAGATAACACAATATACTAATAAGTAAACACAACTATACATAAATATAGATAACACAATATAACATCATATGATAACACAATATACATAATATAGATAAACACAATTACATAATATGATAACACAAGTATACATAATATAGATAACACAATATACATAATATAGATAACACAATATACATAATATAGATAACACAATATACATAATATAGATAACACAATATACATAATATAGATAACACAATATACATAATATAGATAACACAATATACATAATATAGATAACACAATATACATAATATAGATAACACAATATACATAATATAGATAACACAATATACATAATATAGATAAACACTTCAGCTGTTCTGAAGAGAGGATGTAGGGATGGGGAGTATAGGATCATAAATGTACAAGTGAGGGCAGAACTTAATAATAATTAGCATGCGTACTGGTGGGTAACAGTCAGTAATCAACAGTCAGTCAGTCATCAACACAGTCAGTCATCAACACAGTCAGTCATCAACACAGTCAGTCATCAACACAGTCAGTCATCAACACAGTCAGTCATCAACACAGTCAGATCATCAACACAGTCAGTCATCAACAGTCAGTCATCAACACAGTCAGTCATCAACACAGTCAGTCATCAACACAGTCAGTCATCAACACAGTCAGTCATCAACACAGTCAGTCATCAACAGTCAGTCATCAACACAGTCAGTCATCAACAGATCAGTCATAACAACAGTCAGTCATCAACACAGTCAGTCATCAACACAGTCAGTCATCAACACAGTCAGTCATCAACACAGTCAGTCATCAAACAGTCAGTCATCAACACAGTCAGTCATCAACACAGTCAGTCTCAACAGTCAGTTCATTCAACACAGTCAGTTCATCAACACAGTCAGTCATCAACCAGTCAGTCATCAATTACAGTTCAGTTAATGAACAGGCAAAATCAAACAGTCAGTAATTAACAGTCAGTCATCAAGCATGGTGAGAATGTTTCACCTCTGGGGCAGGGTTCCTACAGGTGGGGACGGGGTGCTTTACAGGTGGGGCGGCCTGGTTCCTTACAGGTGGGGCGGGCGTTCCTACAGGTGGGCGGCGGGGTGCCTACAGGTGAGGCGGGGTGCCTACAGGTGGGGCGGGGTTCCTACAGGTTGGGGCAGGGTTCCTACAGGTGGGGGGGGTTCCTTACAGGTGGACGGGGTGCTACAGGTGAGGGCGGGGGGCCTACATGGGCGGGGTTCCCAGGGGGGCGAGATGGCCTACAGTCGGGGCGGGGTGCCTACAGGTGAGGGCGGGGGGGCCTACAGGTGGGGGCAGGGTTCCTACAGGTGGGGGCGAAGTGCCTACAGGTGGGGGCGGGGTGCCTACAGGTGAGGCGGGGCCTACAGGTGGGGGGCAGGGTTTCCTACAGGTGGGGGCGAAGTGCCTACAGGTGGGGGCGGGTGCCTACAGAGTGAGGGCGGGGGGGCCTACAGGTGGGGGGCAGGGTGCCTAACAGGTGAGGGCGGGCCGGGGACCTACAGGTGGGGGCGGGGTTCCTACGGTGGGGGCAGGGTGCCTACAGGGTGAGGGCGGGGGGCCTAAGGTTGGGGCGGGGTTCCTACAGTGAGGCGGGAGCTCTACTACAGGTGGGGGCAGGAGGGGCCTACAGGATGGGCCGCAGCGGTTCACCTACAGCGTGCGGGGCGGAGGTTCCTACAGGGGGGCGGAGGCTGCCTACAGGTCAGAGGGCGGGTGGGCCTACCAGGTGGGGGCGACGGTTTCCTTACACAGGGTGGGGCGGGGACTGCCCTCACAGCGGCTGAAGGGCGGGGGTCCTACAGGTCGGCGGCACCCAGGCGGCGACACCGGTCTTCCTACAGGTGGGGCGAGTGCCTACAGGTGGGGGCAGGGTTCCTAAGGTGGGGGTGGAGTTCCTTACAGGGTGGGGGGCAGGGTTCCTACAGGTGGGCGGGGGGCACTACAGGTGGAGGCAGGCGTGCCTACAGGTCGGGGCGGCGGGTTTTCCTACAGGTGGTGGCCGGCGCGTGCCTACAGCGTGAGGGGCGGGGGGGCCATAACAGGTGGGCGGGCGGGGTTCCTACAGGGTGGGGGCGGGGATGCCCTACAGGGCAGGACGTGGGGTTCCACAGGTGGCGCAGGCGCGAGGTTCCTACAGTGGGGCGAGGTTGCCTTACAGGTGGAGGCAGGGTTCCCTACAGGTGGGCAGAGGTTCCTACAGGTGAGGGTGGCGGGGGTTCCTACAGGTGGGGGCAGGGTTCCTACAGGGTGGGTGCGGAGTTCCTACAGGTTGGTAGGCGGGGTTCCTACAAGGTGGGATGCGGGGTTCCTACGGTATGCGGGAGACCGGGGTTCCTCCATACAGGTGGGGGTGGGGTTCCTACAGGTGAGGGCGGGTGGCTACAGTGGAGGGCGAGGGGGCCTCAAGGTGGGGGCGGGGTTCCTACAGGTGCGGGGCGGTGCCTACAGGTGAGGGCGGGGGCCTACAGGTGGGGGGTTCCTACAGGTGGCGGCGGGTGCCTACAGGTGAGGGCGGGGGGCCTACAGGTGAGGGCGGGGGGCCTACAGGTGGGGTGGGATGTTCCTACAGGTTGGGGCAGGTTCCTACAGTGGGGGCGGGTGTGTGTGTGGTGTGTTGTGGTGTGTGTGTGGTGTGTGGGTGTGTGTGTGTGTCTGGCTGTGTGGTGTGTGTGTGTGTGTGTGTGTGTGTGTGTGTGTGTGCTCGCCCCCTTCATGCAGTCGGGACATCTATGCTGTAAAAGTATGACAGGCCCTGGAGGTTATAAAAGAAGCTAGCAGCTCTGGTGCGTCGGGGAGACCTTCTCATTTCTGATTAGCATCTCTCTTTCTCTCTCTCTCTCTTCTTCTCTCTCTCTCTCCTCTCTCTCTCTATAAAATATATTTTCTCATCTTCTCTCTCTCCATCTCTCTCTCTCTATATATAAATATATTTCTCTCTCTCTCTCTCCATCTCTCTCTCTCTATATATAAATATATTTCTCTCTCTCTTCTCCATCTCTCTCTCTCTATATATAAATATATTTCTCTCTCTCTCTCTCCATCTCTCTCTCTCTATATATAAATATATTTCTCTCTCTCTCTCTTCCATCTCTCTTCTCTCGTATATAATAAAATATATTTTCTCTCTCTCTCTCCTCCATTCATCTTCTCT
>PIJE02006683.1:0-7500 GCA_002895965.2 Coryphaenoides rupestris
CTCCAGCATCGGGGAGTCGAGTTAGCGGGCAGGAGTTAGCGTGCAGGAGTTAGCGTGCAGGAGGTTAGCGTGCGGGAGTTAGCGTGCGGGAGTTAGCGTGCAGGAGTTAGCGTGCAGGAGGTTAGCGTGCAGGAGTTAGCGTGCAGGAGTTAGCGTGCAGGAGTTAGCGTGCAGGAGTTAGCGTGCAGGAGTTAGCGTGCAGGAGGTTAGCGTGCAGGAGTTAGCGTGCAGGAGTTAGCGTGCAGGAGTTAGCGTGCAGGAGTTAGCGTGCAGGAGTTAGCGCGCAGGAGTTAGCGTGCGGGAGTTAGCGTGCCGCGACCTCTGTCCTGGCAGCACAGAGATAGCTCCGCTAACATCACATCACCAGCCTCCCCTTGACACACTCTTTCCATTGTGGAATTGAGCACAAAATTGCCTGCCGCTGTTTGACACGCACCGTTCTCCGAGGCTCCGGTTGAAGTAGAAGTTACGACTTTTTTCCAGCCGCAAGATGCAGGGCGACCAGGAGGTGGTGCTGCTGCTCCTCTGGGCACTCACATACGGCACACATGCACTTGCACACGCATGCACACACACACACACACACACACACACAGTGATGCACACACACACACACGCACACACACGCACATACACATACGCACACACAACTACACACATATATATATTCACGTGCAAGTACACCCACCCACATGGACAAACACACACACACATCACACACACACACACACACACACACACACACACACACACACACACACACACGACACACACACACACGCACACACACACATACAGCTGCACACACACATACACACTCACACACATCGATGCACAAATACATAGAGACACGTAGCCTCAGCTTGTACATCACGGCACACTGTGGTGAGACTTGACTCTAAGATTAAAACACAGGAAGTAGCCTACGTGTGAACATCTTTCCCGCACAGAGCCAACCACCACATGTCAACGTGTGGTTCTCACATTATCAGACTCAGAATGAACCAACCTATAAATTTTCGTCCAATCGTGATGGATATCTCTCCCACGCTTTTACTGCTTTCTAGATCCTTTGCAAGCTCTGCAACGGTTATAAATTGGCGAACGAGTCATCCGGCTTCCAACACCCCGGTCAGTGTGTATAGCCGTACTATCCGGACCGTCAGTAGTCCGGGTCCTTGGCCACTGACGAGTTAGTGTCTGCATTCAACCCGGCCTCCGCGCTTGTCTTTCTTTGTTTACCCCTGATTTCTGATGATACTGTCGGATCTACTCAAAGCTTATTTCCACTCGTTTTGGTTGTATCTCGTGTTCTCGTGTTCGGACAAGGTCCGGTTTGAGGCCAGCGGTATACAAGCCGATTCACGTTGCTCTTGAACACCCTTGCGGTTGCACACTCATCGTCGCACTTCGGTGGCCTTCCGGTCAGTGTGTCATCTGTAAATCGTACGCAACCACCTCGATCCTGTAGCCCTTTATATTATTTAGATATGAAGACCTCGTATGACTCACAATTTAATAGCATAGACTTGATATACTCCTGTACTTGACTCATCCGAGATTCCACTGGAATCATTGTGATACTTCACTCCATTCGTGTTCTCATATCTTGTTGCCTCATCGTCTGAAGGATGATACTATGCTCAGATCATTATAATTCATGCAGAGCGTTATTGAATTCTCATTACGTGTCAATAGTCTCATTCTCGCTCTCTCTCTCGAAGATTGATGTATCTTCTTCCGATAATGCGGGGGTGTAAGTCCCCGAGAGTTGTGGAGCACACTGAAAAACCTTTCAAAAGCAACTTATTATTCTCCAGCTAAGAGACGAGTGAGCCCCTCTTTCTCCACTTCTGAGTTCGTATCTCTCTATCGAACACTACATACCCGCAACATACATCTCCTAGGTCAGACCAACAACCGGAGTATAAAAGGTATGACCAACTGGCGATTTAAGAAGATCTCGTTGACTAGACGATCTGAAGTGTATGTGACCATGTGCTCGATTGATTCATCGCTACTCCTAAGTGAGGAAGGCTTAAGGTTAGTTACTCGTTTTAGTAGAGGGGATTTAGCGTGCTATTTAGAGCTGTCATGAGGTTATGATGTTAGCCAGGGTTAGTTTGGTTTGGTCTAGGGTGTGTAGGCTCTTATGGTTGTAGTCGGTAGGGGTAGTGTATGGTGTGAGATGTTCTCCTAAGGTGTGTGAAGGCAGCCACAGATATTAGGCTCGTGCAGAACTGGGGCTGCTGAGATGTGCTGATGTTGTTTATCGATTTACTAGTGGCAAGGATTGCTCTAGTGCTTCGCCGCTTCATCGCCGAGGGCCGCATGTCATCTGGCTGCTGCTATGGCGTGTACTCGTCGTGATACGCCCCCACTCGGGCATTGCGCGTTCTGCGCGTCGCTGCTTCCAGAAGCCGAGTCGCCGCCTTTCTCCCAATGTTTCCTGTTGTGTTGCCCTCGAGCGTGTATCCCGGCGACCATCGCCCATGATCCTGTGAGCCCACCCTGCCCAGCCAACTCCTGCGCTGTCCCCATTACATGCACATCCTACACGATTTATGCCACCTGGCCCCAGCACCTCCTCCTGCACCTCCTCTTCCCGGCGCAGCCCCGGCTATGCATATTGTGACCATGTGAAGAAGGAGGAGGAGAGGAGGGGAAGGAGGAGGAGGAGGAGGGATGTGTGTGTGTGTGTGTGTGTGTGTGTGTGTGTGTGGGGGTGGTGGGTGGTGGGGATGGACGGAGATGGCCTAGCGGCGGCTCTGGCCGGGGCAAAACTGCGTAAAGTTGCGAAGGTGAGTGCCGAGGTGAATGCTCCTAGGGACGAGAGTACGGGTCGACTTTGTCATGTTGGCCGGATTACAAAAGCTTTTCATTTGAAGAAAAGGTTATTGCCTCTGATCCAGGCTTTGATAACCAACAAATGCATGTTGTTGATGTGTAGCTGAGTTTGCTGAACCTTCACACACAAAGTCTATTTTCCCGGCAATGTCAGGCAATTTCCCACCTCAAGACCTAAGATGCTGAACACCCTACATAACTGAACCCTACATAACTGAACACCCTACATAACTGAACATAACAGACTTGTTTTTTTACTTCTTCTAAATCTATGTATAAGTCTACGGAAACCAACACGTTAAAAATAATGTGAGAAGTGACAGCTATTACGATATTTGCGTCGCACCAACACAGCACTCATGGAATCATCGTCCCATGATGTGATGTGGTGGTTTGAGACCCATTCTGTAAGGTCGTAAGAATCGGTAGACTTCCGGCCCGTCAGATTGTCGTGCCCATCACAGTGTTGTGTGCTGCTGTCTGTATCTAGATAGCGATAGAGCGTGTCGCCGCTTTTCGAAAGATGTGTGTTGTGTGTTGTGTGTGGGCCCCGGCTTTGTCGGTGAGGATGAGGAGGTTGGGTGGGTGTGAATTGAATGGCGGATAAACGGTGTCATCGAGGCGGCAGGGTTGAATCTGTTTTTTTGATTTATCGGAGCAATTGAGTGGTGCAATTACCTGTTCTTAATGAGTACGTTTACATGCACACAATAATCCGATAACTGGGAATAATCAGGTAATGGTAATAATCTGATTTGACGCGTTTACATGCACTTCAGTAATCAGATAACTGAAAACCCAGGTTTACATGATTCAGTCGATTAGTTGGATTTCTTTCATGACGTTCATGACGTTCATGACGTAAAACTCAAACTTTCTCCGAGACCTTCTTAAAAATGTCGCCGTTCCTATACTTTCTCCCATCTAGGAGATGAAGGATGTTCATGTCCTTCATTTCATTGAGCATGAGTTTTGTTTCCTCTTCCCTCCAAAAATGGGTTCTACCCACGGATCTACCGCTGCCGCTCGCCATGTTTGTTGTTGTCCTGTGGTTGACTGCATCCGCACGCGTCCAATCTACATCAGTTTCCTCTTCTTCTTCTTCTTCTTCTTGTTTTATGTCTGTTTATTAAACACTTACCCTGGCAGGGGCTCGTCTGGTCCCCACTCTCCGGGCTACTATCCCCTGCTTTCTACGAGCCTGCGCAGATGGTAGAATCATCCCCGATAAAGCATATCACCTCTGATTTACGGAGGCTTCTTGCACGCGCCCCAAGAACATGGCGTAATTCCTGCAATCTATCTTGTTCAATAACATCATCATCTGATGTCTCTCTATCCGTCTTTTTCTTCTAAACCCTGCTCTAACAGGCCCTCTCTCTCTCTTCTATTTTGACTTACTATCAGTCTCTTACTCTTGTGCCCTCCCGTCTACTGTCTTCTTCTACTCTATGCATCCCTACAATCTTATGAATCACCTGTAATCCTGGTTAATCCTACCCTAGTACAAAGTCCGATCAGTATCCGATGCCACGGTGTTATATGTACGGCTTGGCGTAGCTATATGTGTGGGTAATCACACCTGTTGCGCTCTTAGTTGGGTAGATAGGTATCCCACCCCAAAAGAATAGCAACAATATATTGGTCTCCCGTTATCTTATGTCTCATGTGTCATTAGAAGGGGCGTTTTTCAGCTGTTTCGCCCTGATCTGTAAAATCAGATACCGAGGAGGGAACTACCAAGTAGGCGGTTTGCAAATTGTTGGTTACAGTATTTGAGAGTCGTGAAATGTATATACTGTAGTACAGCAACTAATTAATAATGATGTTTAGCTGAGACGTGAATAATAGTGTTTAAACTGAGAGACAAAACTCGTCAACTTTCTATTTCTTCCTCTTCCCTCGGGTTGTCATCACTTGCCTCTCTGTTCTACTACTGTGCTCATCGAATCCATCAAAATGCCAACATATTATATATGGTATTGATTCTCAGAAATTCCCCTCTATCCTACTCATACCAAGTGGCCCATTCCATAACTAGATTGACTTCATACATATATCTATTCATAAAAATGTGTGTGAGAATAAAAATGTCAGGTGATTATTTAAAATACGCTCAACCCTTGTATATACTAGCTGCTTACCCGACTAGAAAATTGTGTATTGCCCTATCCCAAAGCGTTAGACATCTCATGAGCGAAACACTGATTGCATACCAAGTAAACTGGTACTTGTCCGCAGGTTGGTACATGACACAAGAAATACTCAACACCGTGCATCTTTCGGTAGTTTCTTCCTAGCACAGCTATCTTCTCTCCAGTTTGTCCAATCCCTCTCCATTAAAGCACTCATAAACCACCAATGTGACTCTCACTAACTAATACGGTGGCGGTCGGGTCGGTGCGTCGGGTCGTCAGGGCTCTCGTGGGGTGGCGGGGGTGGCGGTCTGCGGTCAGGTCGGTGGCGGTCTGGGCTGGGCGTTCTGCTGCGTCGGTGCGGTGCGGTGCGGTGGGGCGGCGGTCGGGTCTCGTCCTGCTGGTGCTCTGGGCTGGGCGTGGGGGCGTTGAATGAGCCGGGGGCGGAGCGGGCGGGGAGCGGCGGAGCGGGGAGCGAGCAGCGAGGCCGGGAAGTGGTGGGGGTGAGTAGTTCGATGGGGGGGAGGTGTAGTGGGTCGGAGGGGGGGGACGCTGCGCGCAGGCCCACACACACACACACACACACACACTCAGCACACACACACACACACACACACACACACACACACACACACACCACACACACACACACACACACACACACACACACAACACACACACACACACACACACACACACACACACACACGGTTTCGAAGACATGCACGATATACAAAAAAAAACAACAATGTTTTATTGGTGATTGCAGAAGCATTTATTAGTGCAAATAGTGACAACATAAGTCAAAATATAAACATAAAAGTAGGTATAATAGTGTTTTATTTGGAATCTTCAGTAAAAGGATAAATAACTCAATTGTTTAATATTTTAGCTTAACAATAGCTAAAAGTATCACCTAATAAAACTACGCCCTCCTCTCAACCCTTACCTAACCAGCTATCACACCGCTTATATACAATACTACTCTCCCTAAGCTATTTCAGTACCCAATGTTTACCTCCTCGTTCCCTCCGCATACTCATACATACAATCACTTCTCCCTGCTCCTACATCTCACTTGCCCTCATCAATATTAAACTTACAACTGTGTTCTTCATAGAACCTCTAATGTAATAATTGTATTGCCTCTAATTTTGTGTAAAATGTAATATGGACTCCCAATTGCCCTCCATCCAAAATGCAGGCTGGTTCTGTGTCTCTGTCCTAGAGACGTAACCCAGTGTTACTTCGTAAAAACGAGGCAGTAGAGGCCTATTCTCTCTCTCTCTCTCTGTCTCTCTCTCTCTCTCTCTCTCTCTCTCTCTCTCTCTCTCTCTCTCTCTCTCTCTCTCTCTCTCTCTCTCTCTCTCTCTCCCTGTCTCTCTCTCTCTCTCTCTCTCTCTCTCTCTCTCTCTCTCTCTCTCTCTCTCTCTCTCTCTCTCTCTCTCTCTATCTCTCTTCTCTCTCTGCCTTCTCTCTGTCTCTCCCTCTGTCTCGCTCTGTCTCTGCTCTCTGTCTCTCTCTCTTATCTTTCTGTCTCTAGCTGCTCACCAAGCCCCCAGAGATGACCAGCGGTGACTGGTTGTTATCGTGTGCTAAACCCTTTGGTTGTCTTGTGTTAGTATAGTCTTCTGACTCCTCTTCACTGTCTAGCTTCCCATATGTGAAGGGTGTATCCCACCTTCTTGCGAGAGTGAGTCCACATCTGGAAACCCTTCCAGAACCTCCAGAACCTCTCCTGCGATGGACCTCCAGAACACATGCCCAGAAGATACTTCTAGACCGTAAGTTCCCATTGCGTTTTACTTGTTCCTCTCCTCACACAAGCAACAAAGGGAGGCACCCGTTCTTCCTCGCATCCTCTAGTTGTGATCTTGCTCCTGTTTCTCTTAGTGTAATCTATAAATTAAAGCTTTCCTGTACGCTGTTCTCCCTGGTTTTATGGTTCCTATTTGCGTGCGCTGCTTCTGAGTCTATGACCAGCATCGTCGCGCTGCGATAGCGTGGTTTTTTCTATCAGCCTTCCACATTTTCCCAGAACCGTAACGATTACCGATACCTGCAAGCCCTAGTGTCCCCTTCCATGCCTTCTATAATCCTATGGGATCTTATCAAAATTCCCCAATTCCTGTTCCGCTTCCGCCATTCCTGCCCTGTGGCTCCATATGAATGGTTTTGATCTTCCTACGTTCAGGGCACACTCTATGTAAGCGTTTGAGTATGTAGTCAGCGAAGACCATTTGTAGAATGCCTTGCATAGAGCGTTACCGCAGTCTGGGGAGGATAAACTTTGGATTTTAAATCGTCTGAGTATCTTCCTCAATTCACTCATCTGGGGTCTATATTTTGCTGTCTCTGTCGTTCCTGCGTAGGTGCACTATTGCTGTGGTATCTGCCTGTATTGCGAGACCTGTTCTCATTGCCCTTCTCCAGTTCGGTGACACGTAGTGGTGTCTACGCGCGTCGAAGAACGACTGTCACATGTTGAATTGGATACTTCGTCAAGAATGATATCATA
>PIJE02006684.1:0-14500 GCA_002895965.2 Coryphaenoides rupestris
TTGGCACCGAATGTTCTGACCTCTGCCGGTGCTCGGTAGTACCGCAGTGATTCGGTTGGTACCAAAAAAGTACCGAATTTCGATACCCAGCCCTACAGGTAGCTGAGCTGAGCTGCGCTGTCTTGATGGAGTGAATGTCTTGTATTTGAGCAACCAATTGGAGCATTGTTTCTTTTCTCTTCTCTGATTTTTTTCTGGGAATCCATCTTGCCCATCAATCACACCGAGCTAAGCTCCACCACAGGTGTGTGAATGCAACACGCACTCAATGGCAGAGAAACTTGGCGAGGGAGGGAGAGTTTATTTTGGTTTATTTTCAAAACCTAGCTCTTCGGCTCTTTTCAGCTGTCAACACATGCCTACAATAGCCTCTAATAACCTGATTTGATTATTATAATGCCCATGCTTGTTATTCAAAGTGTCTGACAACATTATGGGAAGGATCCCTCCCTGCAGAGACGGACCTTTTTGTTAGAGTAAGATCTAAAAACCATCACTCTTCAACAGTAATTTTACCTCGCAGAACACAGGAGTTGCTGTTCTAACTGCTGCCTCGGTCGGTTTATTATAATTTTTTTTAAGGTTAGTTTGGATCCAACACAATATGTTTGCAACGCACAATAACAAACAAACTTTTCAGCAAAGTTAAACAGTAAAACATCTTTTTCAGCCACTTTGACCGTCAGGCAGGAGTCTGAAACAGCTGTCACACGCTGGAGGCTATGGTACTCCTCTCTGGTTCCCGGACCGGACCAGGCCTTTATCTCTGCACAGAGGGGCTCTGCACTTTGATTTGACGAGCGTCTGAACCTGTTGGATATGTTCCGTTGTTCCAAGTTCGAGTGATGTGCATGGTGCAGTGCCTGTGATAGCCGCATTCGATAGTTCACAGTCCACTCCTCGTTGAAGTGCCTTCTGTCATTGTCTACCTTTGGCCTTTTCAATGCAGACAACGACATTTTAGCTCTCAAAACTTTTTGGCCACAGCAGACAAACGGAAGTTGGCACGTACACAGAGAACATGCGGGGTCACCTATTGGAAGAAATTGAACTGGCTTTGTTTAATTCTTGCTCAGGAACGGCTTTTTTTTTTTTAAGACCAAAATGAGGAATGGGGCTGTGAATAGGCCCGTTCTTATGAGGGGTGGAAGAAACAAAAATTAATAAATGAATGTGTAATCGATTAAAATGCAATCAAATTAAATAGTCACTTGATGATTCAGCAAATGATTTAATTAATTCAGAACCAAACTGATTAAAATGCAATCAAATAAAATAATCACTTGATGAATTAGCAAATGATTTAATTAATTCAGAACCAAACTGAATAAAACATCATCAATAAAATGAAATAACAATCAAATACATCATTGAAATAAAGACTGGTCTTATCGAATCACCTTGACATTCAATTCAGTGCCTGCAATTCCATTCGCCACCACTTTCAAATCGAGGACACTTTCATCATTAGAACGGTGTGTGCTGCATGTGTCAATCACATGACCCCGCCCACAGATTTACATCCAGGCTATCCTAATCGACTGGACAATACTAATCCGTTACATAGACATGGCCTTGAAGTCAAACACACAGCATATAATACTCCTATAATGTCAAAATGTTTTACTCACCGTTTGCCGTACTGTTTGATGCACCATGCATATCTGACGATCCAAAAGGCATGTCCAGTCGATTAGGATAGCCTGGATGTAAATCTGTGGGCGGGGTCATGTGATTGACACATGCAGCACACACCGTTCTAATGATGAAAGTGTCCTCGATTTGAAAGTGGTGGCGAATGGAATTGCAGGCACTGAATTGAATGTCAAGGTGATTAGATAAAACCAGTCTTTATTTCAATGATGTATTTGATTGTTATTTCATTTTATTGATGATGTTTTATTCAGTTTGGTTCTGAATTAATCAAATCATTTGCTAATTCATCAAGTGATTATTTTATTTGATTGCATTTTAATCAGTTTGGTTCTGAATTAATTAAATCATTTGCTGAATCATCAAGTGCCTATTTAATTTGATTGCATTTTAATCAATTACACATTAATTTATAATTTTTTGTTACTTCCACCCCTCATACGTTCTCCGCTATTATGTAATGAATTGTGTTCATGTTTCGTCAAATGACAATGTATAAACAATGCATGACCCGTGACGCAAGGATGGTTTCTGTTTGCGGATGACTCTGTTACTTAGCGTGCTCTTTCCTTTGGTTTTTCCCCTCAGTGAAGTGGCTTTTGGATACAAAGGGCTCCAGATCCAGCTGTATTACAGCGCTGGAAACCTGAGCACCCTCTTCAATGTCAAATACTCCTCAAAGGTCACAGAGACGTTTGACTGTGTGGAGGTAAGAAAGAACTCGGATTCACCCCTCAACCCGCAATAATTCACCCTCTCATAAAATGTATATACCATCACGTTTTTAATACGGACCTTTTTGATTTTGCATTGTGTGTTGGAATCACTTCATACTGTTAGTGTTTGATAATGTTTTGTGATAATATATAAACTATGACACACATATTCCGCCTCTAGTCAGTCATTTAGAAGGTGCTTTATCCAAAGCAGCTTAGAGGGTTTTTAGAGCAAGTATGGATTAAGCCTCTTGCTCATGGATGCCGACAGGTTGTCTGCAGGCATTGAGGATCCAATCCACTGCTCTGCATCTCGCTGTCTCTAAATGTTCCATTCACAAGTAAACGGGTGAACTTTTATTCTACAGTGTTTGTCTGTTTGGTCCTTACTAATCTTCATGGCACAAGAATTGGCAGAATTGGTAGTTTTTAAAACATGCAACATTGGGAAACATTTGGTGCCTTGGTTCACCGACTGTCACTTCTCATTACAAAACTTCAGCTGCTGAGTCCCTAATAACAATAATAATAATAATGCTTTTTTTAATATCAATCAGATAATGAATAATAAAAAATAAAATAATTGTTGCCCAAGCTACCCCTTTCAAAACAACAAACAAGTTTCTCTTTTCAATGAACTATTGAGTTTTGCACACTGAAAAAGGGGGTTATTATCAAATGAGGTCAATTTGCCATATGCGTTGACGCAATGTTCCGTGTGTGAGGAAGTGGGTTAGCCTCGGGCAAATGACACCAGCTAGCAACTCACACCAGCTAGGACAGAGCACCTTAAGTGTCACTTGCCACTACCAAAGTATTTATGTATTTGCATGTATTAGCCTAAAACCCAAAACATTTGTTGAAGTTGAGATTTTGACATGGTTCCACAATGTAGTGCCACTTGAGTTTAACAGGGACAAAAACATTCATGTTGGTATTGCAAGTGTAAAATAGAAAAATCCCTTTTTTAATTCAGGTTGTTTTTTTTAAATTATTTTTTAGAAAGATGGCTAGAAAAACCATGGTCTGAATGTCTTATCCACAGCAACAACAACGTGACAATATGAATATCTTCGGGATTATAAAGTTTTTATCTTATCTTATATTCAGATAGTATCAAAACATCCGTAATCATTACAAAAGAAGTCTTTGTGACGGAGGCTGGAAACCCTTTTTTCACTGACATTATGATGCATGATTGTAGCGTTTAACTGTAGTCCACTTACTGATAACTGCCACACTGACCAAATTCTCTGCAACCAAACACAACATGAAGGTAAACATGAGGCTGACGTCAATAGCATTTTCATCATGCGGTCACAGTTCCCTGAATTCCGGCCCCTCTGGAGTGCATCGGATGCTGGGCGCACAACAGGCTTTCATCTAGAGACCCACACAAGCAATGGCCGTCCAGTCCTATAAATGACTACAATACAAAACCAAGAGACAGGACATTTCCGGGATGTTCACACAGGAGATCACACACACACACACACACACGCACACACGCACACACGCACACACACACACACACACACACACACACACACACACTCTTAACTTAAAAAACCTCAGGGCCCCCATTCATCATCACAGAGGTCTCTCCTCTAATCCCGCCAAGCAGACTCAATCAAATGAATCTGCACCCCCACACACACATTTTCAAAGCGCCTCCACGACAGAGTCAACACATTTTTCTCTTTTTTTTTACTCAGCAGAATGTGGCGGTGAGTTCAGCTGTAATGTTTGCATTGTATCCATTTCCACGAGGATTGACATGAGAACACTTTGCTAAGCAGCCCCCTTTCACACCATTTGCATGCGTGGCGCCATTAGTGTTGTGCCGAGACCCTTGCTGCTGCTACTCCGGCATTGAGCGTGCAGGGGGGAAGGGGGCGGCGGTGGGGTGTGTGTGTGTGTGTGTGTGTGGTGGGGGGGAAATGAACGAACGACGAAGAAGGCCTGAGCAAAACGCACGACAAAAGGGCTAATACAACACGCCACTAATGCCCCCTCCCCTCGTGCAGACATCAGCTAATATCCAACTGGAAGTAATGCACCTGCAGTTGAATGCCACTTAACCATTGCAATTGTTCGCCGGGGGACTTTCTAAAAGGGAACATGGAGCATGCCTCAGAGGCCAGAGGAAAAACAAGTTGCATTGTGGGGCCGCCACTCCGCAGCATACTAGATGGAGAATTGTGACAACCCTTGTAAAATAGATTGGCTTGGATTGACTTGATTATGACACGACAATGTGCCTTTTAAATGTTTTGTTGCGTTTATTCTGTGGCCAAGAATGGAGGTAGAAAAGGGCAAACAATGCATGTAATGGCGTTAAAAATGCTTGAGCCGTGGTCTCCCCCTTTGTGTGGAAACGTGACGAGACAGAGTGATTGGTCGTCAGCGCACACACGCACCGAAGGCGACATTTGCATTTGAACAAGAAAGAGTATTTTCTGTGCATTTAAAAAACAAAACTGCCACTGAAATGTTGTTCTCCGATGGCTTGTTCCGCGGAGAAGCCGTGGCGCATGGGTTGGAAATACATCCCAACAACGTTTTGAGCTAAAATATTCACAAAAACATTAAAAAGATCCAGACTTTATAATATCCACTACATTGAGACCCGTGCAACAGGAAGGGGCTTGGAAACAAAACACTTTTGGCAAGGGGAAAGTGCCATTAGAGGGTGGTGGGGGCGGTTTGGACCGATTTAAGGGGAGGGTGGGGAAAGGTGATTTTTGATGAGTCTAGTATCAAAGTGGCAGCTGCACGCACTCTATCTGTCCCTCCCTTCCGCCCCCCCGTCCCCCAGCAGCTGGTGGTGGTGCTGCAGCCAGTCTGCAACACGGACACTGCGATGTTGCCTGAACCCTGCTGACCCCCCAACCCCACCCCACCCCCCTCCCTCCAAGCTCTCTACCTCCACGCCAGCTGCACTCAAACCCTTAACAAGGTGAACACTTAGGAGTTAGCACAGATCCCTAAAGTAGGGCCAGACAGAGAGACAGACAGGCCGAAGGGCTGGAGGGGGGTGGGTAATAATTTGTGTTGTTTAAATTGGTCAGGATTCAGGAATGGGCAACTTGTCTAAAAACGTTTTCTGCGAGAAGCCCAGTTGTTTTTCTGAACGTGGTCAAAGGATGTCGACCGGGTGGTAGACAAGATTAACCGAGACGGCAGCGCCGTAAACCAGTCAATGGCAAACCTTTTGAGCAGATTCATTTAAATAAATAGATTAACCTATGCCACCACCACACCTACCACAGTTCAATCAGATGAATTTGCCCCTGGGTCTTCAAAGCACCTCTAGCACAAAAGAGCCCTGACTCTCCCCTCACAATGGGACCGGTTAAAGCCATCTCCCGGCAGGACAGATGTCCCAGTGCTGGATCCTCTGACTGTATAAGCAGCCACACCACTTTCTCAAATCACTGCAAGTATGATGCAATTACTGCGACAATAGAAAAATGAGACGAGTACCATTTTGCAATGCATTAAAAAGACCAATTTCTGACGAACACGCTTCTTTTTTCTGAATTTAGTGCATGGTCTACTGAAAATTGCCCAAATCTGCTGGGTAGAAATATACATCAGCAATGCTAATATTTGGTTACATGTCCCTTGGCCATTTTCACCTCAATTAGGTGCTTTTGGTAGCCATCCACAAGCTTCTGGTTGATCTTTGACCACTCCTCTTGACAGAATCGGTGCAGTTCAGCTAAATTTGTTGGCTTTCTGACATGGACTTGTTTCTTCAGCACTGTCCACATGTTCTCGATGGGGTTTAAGTCAGGACTTTGGGAAGGCCATTCTAAAACCTTAATTCTAGCCTGATTTAGCCATTCCTTTACCACTTTTGATGTGTGTTTGGGGTCATTGTCCTGTTGGAACACCCAACTGCGCCCAAGACCAACCTTCTGGCTGATATTTTAGGTTCTCCTGAAGAATTTGAGTAATCCTCCTTCTTCATTATTCCATTTACTTTCTGTAAAGCACCAGTTCCATTGCCAGCAAAACAGGCCCAGAGCATAATACTACCACCACCATGCTTGACGGTAGGCATGGTGTTCTTGGGGTTAAAGGCCTCACCTTCTCTCCTCCAAACATATTTCTGGTCATTGTGGCCAAAGAGCTCCATTTTTGTTTCATCTGACCACAGAACTTTCCTCCAGAAGGCCTTTTCTTTGTCCATGTGATCAGCAGCAAACTTCAGTCGAGCCTTAAGGCGCCCACAGACCAAGACGACTGCCCGATCGTCGCCAGAAAATGGAGTCTGGTGATTAATCTCCAAAAAAGTGTGAGGGACACACCTAGACGACGAGATGTAATGTCTCCAAAACAGCAGGCGGCGCTAATCTGTATTGTGTTCCAAAAAAAAAAACGAAAACCAGAAATACCAGGACCTCTCTCTAGACCAAAACACACAGCACACTGTCATCAGTCATTGTTGTCAGTAGAGAGTGAGTAGTCAAGAAGGATTGTAGTTGTAATTACTCGCTGAACGGAAAAATCTAATTAAAACGATGGATCGTGATACGAAGATACTGGTGTTGTCAGCTCTCGGGCTTCTTCTTTTGGAAGAAGAAAGATGTCGCAAGCGAAAAATAAGGAGAAAACGTAATAGGTGGGTGAAGTCGTGGATACAACAGCGAGAAGCCCAATGAGCTTTTCCGAATTCACTGATTCGCTAGTCAAGGGATAGCCCTCCACTAATCAGATTGGTCAGACTGAATGACTGGTAGTGGCCGATTACACATGTTGAATCGGCTGAAAAGACTGCCGACGACATTAACGACGGCCGACCTCACCGAACACACCAAAGAGATTCATGTCACCGACCTCTCAAAACTCTGACGCCCGATTTTCGGCCCGGTGTGTGGCGGCCTTTAAGGTGCCGCTTCTGGATCAAGGGATTCCTTCTTGCACGGCAGCCTCTCAGCCCATGGCGATGTAAAACACACTTGACTGTGGACACTGACACCTGTGTTCCAGCAGCTTCTAATTCATTGCAGA
Organism: Coryphaenoides rupestris; assembly: GCA_002895965.2. NCBI lineage: Eukaryota > Metazoa > Chordata > Actinopteri > Gadiformes > Macrouridae > Coryphaenoides > Coryphaenoides rupestris. Next base: position 7,389 of record PIJE02006684.1, read on the forward strand.
CCTGTTTTTTGGTGGTTCTCGGTTGACTCTTGACCATCTTGACCAACTGTCTCTCAGCAGCAGGTGATAGTTTGCGTTTTCTTCCTGATCGTGGCAGTGACACAACTGTTCCATTCACTTTATATTTACAAACAATTGTTTGCACAGTTGATCTCGGGACCTGTAGCTGCTTTGAAATTGCTCCAAGTGACTTTCCTGACTTGTTCAAGTCAATGATCCGCTTTTTCCGATCCGTGCTGAGATTAATGTTTTTTGTGACAAAGAGGTATGTGCTCCAATCACTATCACAGAAAAATAAGAGTTGTAGAAATTACTGGAAACTCTGGACTGCCATGACATACATGTTCTTTACAAGTGTATGTAAACTTTTGACCACAACTGTACATACTACTTCTATGGCCTCTGAATACGTCAAGGAGACGCCCAGCCGGGACGCATTCCCTTCCCCCGCTGATTCAATCACAGAACACTCCACAAATCAATGGTAATACGGGACCGCCCTCCATCCCACCCGCCCACCCGCCCAACTGACTGACTGCCTGCCTGCCCCGCGGGCAAAGCCTCCTCTGGCGGAGGAGCAGGGGATTAGTGTAGAAGCACGGGACGCTTTGCGGTGGAGCGGAGATTAGTGGCACAAAAGAGGAGATCTCTTACTGGAATAATGTCCCCACCCAGAGAGTGGCTCTGACTTGGCCCCCAGTCGGCGGCGACGTGGCGGCACAAAGAGAATAGTCGACAGATTACAACCGCACTTCGCCCTAATCCAAAGGTGGCCTGAGTTGTAATCACATTTTTTTCCTGCTTCTTCAGAAATGTCTGGAATCAGCTGAGAAAAAAAAAATGGTGTGCACGTGTGCGGTATTGATTGATCGGCCAACGATATATGGCTTCAGCACTTGAAATTAGCAGATTTCCGGTGTCAATCTGGTGACTCATCCATGCCTTCCATAATATAGTAGGTTTCATAAAAGGTCTGTAGAAAACTACGCCTGATCGCTGTATCCCTTGCATGTTAAGTACACATGTCAGTTATGTGACAGGGCTCCTCAACAGTGCAAACACTGGCCTTACTTTCTTTGTGATTAATTAATCTACAGTGTTTATTATCAAGTGCTGTAATTAAAGTGTTCCATTCAATCAAAATCCAAAGCACGTCTTGGAGTTGCATGGTGCTGCTGAGAACATTACATTGTGGGGCATGGGCTGGCCTGAGGTAGGGCTGGGCGATACAGCCGAAAACCTATCCTGATATAGGTCTTTCGCCAACGATACAATATATGCATGTCTATATAAAATAAAGACTATTATTGCATACTCCGCTGTGAATTAAATACTTGACAAATGAAGAGTACAGGGTATATTCCCATTTAGTGCCGCTAGAACAGTCTAGCAAGTCACTTTACTGTAATGCAGCTTTTAAAGCCAGGAAAAGACACATATGCAACATCACTATACAACAATATCCAAAATCTAAGATGGTACCTGGTCTCATATCATCCTGATATCAATGTAATGTTGATATATTGGCCAGCCCTAGCCTGAGGTGCTCGTGTTGCACATGGAGAGGCGTCTTGAGCGTGGAGGAGGGTTTCTGCGTGCATGTGTGTGTCAGCTCGTCATGATAAATACAATATAAAGAATAGCAATAAACTGTGTGTGTGTGTGTGTGTGTGTGTGTGTGTGTGTGTGTGTGTGTGTGTGTGTGTGTGGTGTGTGTGTGTGTGTGTGTGTGTGTGTGTGATGTGTAAGTGTATGTGGTCTATGTGTATATATGTATGTGTGTGTGTGTGTGTGCTTGTGTGTGTGTGTGTGCCTGAGAGAGAGAATGTCTCCTGTTTATGTGCCCTCTACCAGCTCAGATCTATAGCCTTTGATTCAATCTGAGCCCCCCACCCGGCTTAGCAGAGCACAGGTGTGTGTGTGGTGTGTCTTTGTGTGTGTGTGTGTGTGTGTGTGTGTGTGTGTGTGTGTGTGTGTGTGATCTCCTGTGTGAACATCCCGGAAATGTCCTGTCTCTTGGTTTTGTATTGTAGTCATTTATAGGACTGGACGGCCATTGCTTGTGTGGGTCTCTAGATGAAAGCCTGTTGTGCGCCCAGCATCCGATGCACTCCATTGGGGCCGGAATTCAGGGAACTGTGACCGCATGATGAAAATGCTATTGACGTCAGCCTCATGTTTACCTTCATGTTGTGTTTGGTTGCAGAGAATTTGGTCAGTGTGGCAGTTATCAGTAAGTGGACTACAGTTAAACGCTACAATCATGCATCATAATGTCAGTGAAAAAAGGGTTTCCAGCCTCCGTCACAAAGACTTCTTTTGTAATGATTACGGATGTTTTGAATACATATCTGGATATAAGATAATATAAATACAGTACAATACAACAATAGTGAAATCGACAGAATAATAAAAATAAATTAACATTTACAAATATACAATGTACAATGTCAACATAGAAAAATATATAGGCAAGTTTTAAGATATTCATATTGTCACGTTGTTGTTGCTGTGGATAAGACATTCAGACCATGGTTTTTCTAGCCATCTTTCTAAAAAATAATTTAAAAAAAACAACCTGAATTAAAAAAGGGATTTTTCTATTTTACACTTGCAATACCAACATGAATGTTTTTGTCCCTGTTAAACTCAAGTGGCACTACATTGTGGAACCATGTCAAAATCTCAACTTCAACAAATGTTTTGGTTTTAGGCTAATACATGCAAATACATAAATACTTTGGTAGTGGCAAGTGACACTTAAGGTGAGGTTTGTCAAGTTAAGATCAATTCATTAGATTTTATTGCCCAGTGAGAAGCAGAGCTGCGTTATTGTGGCAACTCATCACATATTCATGGTTTAACACGAGTAGTAAATGTATTGAATTAAAGGGTCTTTCACCCTCTTTGTGTGTATGTGTGTGGGGGGGGCTGCAGCTTCAGCCTCAGTTTTAATTGCCTAATCGTTTTCCTTTCTCCGGCACAAAAAGATGTAATCTTCCACTTTATTTCCTTGTTTTGCTGCACATTATATTGTTTTGCTTGGAGAAAATGAAAGGGTTCCATCAATGTACATTTTCCTTTTAAGACTTTCTAAGACATCAAGTGGGGTGCGGTCCTTTATCGGCGACACACATTTAAAGTACGTTGGGGTTGTTGGTTGTAACGTTGCTTCTGCTGTTGCTGCTTAAAAGTACCACGGTAGCTCGAAATTGTCACGGCAAATTGTAAAAGGAGTTTAATCCATATTATATATTTTTCAAAAACTTCACGTCAGGAACCTCAGGTGACCTCATGCACACAGAGTAGGAACTCCGGTTCATATCAGGAATCAGATCGTTTTCAAGCACATGAAGTTTGAAGGTGATGAAAACAACGGGCTCAATTTGACATTTTCTTAAAAAGTAGAATCATGAGAATTCTCAGATTTCCCCGCACGTATTCTGGACTGGATTGCTTCCTATCATCCATCACCTGCAGCTGACAAATGTTACTTTCTTAAAAAAAATAAAAATAATGTGTGTGTGTGTGTGTGTGTGTGTGTATATATATATATATATATATTATTAATGACGTTCTAAATTCCCGTTTTAAATTCTAAATTCCCATTTTGTTCGTGCAGCCGGACGACGTGGAGGGGAAGATCCGGAAGATCATTCCTGCGGGGTTCAGCTGCAACGCCGACGACTTTGCATCACTGCTGGAGAAGGAGGCCAACTTCCGGCCCTTCGGGACCCTGCTGCACACCTACAAGGTCCACAATGAGGAGGCCGGAGAGCTCACCTACCAGATCTACAAGGTGCGCATACATACTGCGTTCAAACTCTGTTAAAGGGGCCCTATTATACCGCCAGCTGTGAGCGTGATTAGCCATTACAAGCTGTTTCAAAATTGTCATGTGACTAAAATTGTCATCTTGACGAAGTGACATCACAAGTGGGAGTATCCACTTCGATGTATGCTGACTAGATCAGTTTGCCAGTTGGTACAGTCCACTGGGTAGACTGGTAGTCTGATCTAGTCATCATACAGCGAGGTGGACATTGCCACTTGTGATGTCACTTCATCACAATGACAATTTTAGTTGCATGACAATTTTGAAACGGCTTGTAATCGCTAATCACGCTCACGCCTGGTGGTATAATAGGGCCCCTTTAACTAACCACAAAATACAGGACGTTTAGACTGCAGCCAGCAATAATGAGCAAACAACTGACAGTACCAGAATCACCCAACAGTGATTCCTATCTGGTTTCTCTTAAAATGTAATATTGATTCAGTCATAGCCCTTGAAGTTTACTTTGTATCATATTGTGTTATCAGCACCCCTGGTTAAGACGATTGCAACTTGTGGAGCCTCTGAACAACGTGTATTTTCTGTGTAGAAAATACATGTTTCTAGAATCTACATCTCCAAACTAGATGCTTGAATCGAGATAGTGTGTTTTCTGGGGTCCTTTGTTTGTTTATTGCTTAATATCTTAATGTCATGTAGATAACTTGATCATTAATTAATCATGACTAAGCTAAGCTGTCCAAATGTACACAAGTGTCAAGTGTCTACAAACACTTGTGCCTCACTGTTTTTAAGATAAGATAAAACTTAAGCCTTTGGTCTTGCAGTTTAGTGTTCTAAATTTTCCTAGTTTTAAATCCCTTTAAGAGTCTTGGATCCACTGTTTGGGATGACTTAATCGACGCCGCCGGCTCACCATTGTAAAACCCTGTGGTGTCTGTCTTATGACCGTAGGTGGACATGAGCTGCCCCGGCTTCCAGGAGTACCATGCACGGCTGCAAACCTTCCTCATGTGGTTCATAGAGACGGCCAGCTTCATCGACGTCGACGACGACCACTGGGACTTCTTTCTCGTGTGAGTGCCCTCCTTAACCAGTGTCAACCCCTCACCCTTACCCCTTACCCCAACCCCCCATCCAACCCCCTAAACCTCCCTCCCTCAACCCCCCCCACCAAAGCCTTTTTTGTGTCCTTGAAAAACAAAGCAGTCTTTTGAGGTGCTTGAGCCAATTACCCAGCCAGTTTGATTATCCTCACCCCCCGCCCCCCCTCCATAGGAGAATTGTTGATCTGGAAGAGTTTCCTTTGTGTCCCACGGCCCTTTTCATTTTCCATTTTTCCCTTCCAGGGGCAAGGGCTGAATTGAATACTGTTGTCTTTTGAAACACTGAACAATGTGTAAACAGTAAAAAGAGCCTCTGTCTGTATTTTCTTTGCCCCGGCACCTATTGAGCTGGACAATGGGTGAATGGACATGAAGTGATTTGGAGAAGTTCAATCCCCCCTTCTCCGGCTCTAAGTTGCAGCACTCCAATTAAGTGCATAATGTATACAGGTTGTAGCAGGTGTACCAATCAGGGACCCTGGCAGCTCTAACACACACACACACACACACACCACACACACACACACACACACACACACACACACACACACACACACACACACACACACACAACACACAACACACAGAAAGAGGTGGGGGCGGAGGCCTCGTAGAATGGGAGCGGGTAAAATAGATGCCCGCACGGGAGTGTGTCTGTAATTGACCTGCTTTGCTTTTGTGTTTTTATCTACAGATTTGAAAAGTACAATAAGGACGGGGAGACTCTCTACGCGACTGTTGGCTACATGACGGTCTATAATTACTACGTGTACCCAGACAAAACCCGACCACGTGTCAGGTAATTGCCGGGGGGGGGGGATGGGGGGGGCATGTGCGCACCTTCCCCTTCCCTGCTCTTTTGTAGGCGGGAAAGGAGGAGAAAATTATACATTTCCTTTCTGCTTTTTGGGCGCTCGCAGTCGCGTGTGGCGTGCGAACGTCCATTCATGGCTTGTTCCGTTTGGATGGCTTACACTGACGGATGTCTAGAAACACGTTCCGCGATGCATGTTGTGTTTAGGCTAAGAAAACCACATGCGACAATGCAGCATTTTCGATACCCTAATTCACCCTCAACGCTGCTTCTAGTGGCCGTTTTCATTCACCCTGCCACACAGTCCAGATCAAGTTATTACGATTTGATTAAGACTCGATTTCAAACAAACATGTCTGATTTTAATCGTGTGTGTGTGTGTGTGTGTGTGTGTGTGTGTGTGTGTGTGTGTGCGCCAGCCAAATGTTGGTCCTACCGCCGTTCCAAGGCGAGGGTCATGGAGCTCAGCTTCTGGAAGCAGTACACAGGTTCTACTGCACCCTGCCCAAGGTGCAGGATATCACAGGTGGGTGTGGATGATGCCTTCTCGTTGAAGACCTTTTAACGTTATACCTGCATTGGCCGCATTGCTTTTGTAGTTCAGTGAGAGCGCCATGCTGGACCGTTTCAGTGACCTACAATCACAATAATCTGCATCCTATTAGAGTTGCACGGTATACCGGTACTAGAAAAGTACCGCGCTACTCTGCTGTTAAAAACGGTACTATACCACATTCATTTAGTATCGGTACTTTAGAAATGACATGAGTTGCGTCAATGTGCGGGTTTGACAGCGGTGCAGTGTGTGTGTGTGTGTGTGTGTGTGTGTGTGTGTGTGTGTGTGTGTGTGTGTGTGTGTGTGTGTGTGTGTGTGTGTGTGTGTGTGTGTTTTTTCTCTGCTTGAAGCTAGCCCCCTCTCTCTCACCTCAGTGCTCAGTCTGGACACAGTGAACATGGCTGCTGCGAGGACTACAAGCGGTCTTGTCAGCCGTCTACAGCTTGTGGACAAAAGGGACTCACGGAGCGAAATATGGAAATATTTTGCTTACGTTGCCGACAGCCATGGCCCACAGCCCACAGACACGTCAAAGCCCGTCTGTAATCGGTGCTTCAAATCTACGCAGGCGAAGGGAGCCAACACATCCAACTTGGCAAAGCATCTCGCCGACAAACATCCCGACATATTAAAAGAGTTCAAATAGCGACAGGTTAGCGAATGTGATGGATAACATAATTACAGTACATGCCCTCAAATAAGTCAAACGAGTGATTTATTTTGTGACAAGCAAACTTGTTTCACCATCGGAGTTTGACGAGGCAATTAAAGGCAATGTGCTCAGTACGATGTACACAGACCCAAGGCAAAGAACTGGCGGCAACGCAGTTGTTAAAAAAA
>PIJE02006685.1:1891-14500 GCA_002895965.2 Coryphaenoides rupestris
ATAAACTTCTTTGTAATAAAATAAAAATAAATATAACTTTTAACTTCTTTCTACTGCAACTTTAACCAGAGATCTATCATACTCTAAGCTATACTTAACCATTGGTCTACTATAACTCTACATACTACAATCGTCTACTATACGCTATGTACTTTACCAATTCATCTGTATCTTGAATCATTGGCTAATGCCCCTCCGCCCCCCCACAGAAAGTGGTCCTGCCTACTACTCGACGGGCCAGACCGAACATCCCCCGTATGTAACGAGAAGCGAGCGTCTCTGGAGTGCCGACATCGCCACGGGAAGATCAACCTGAAGCTGAATGCCATCCACCGGCTGGGGACAAACAAAGGTGTCCAGTGCCGCGTCTCCGATCCCGGGGATGATGAGGGGAAGCTGGCCGCCACACCACGCCTGGTGGTGCTTGTGTCGGGCGTTTTGTAACAGAAAAGTTTTAACTCACTGTTTATACTCACGTGTAAAATTGTGAAGTTACAATAAAAATACTTGACTTGACTTGAGCACAGCTGTGGAAAGCCGGAAACGACAACTCGGCCACGCTGGGCCACCTGCGCAGTCCAACCCCCGGAGGGCCGCTAGCTGTTAGTAGTGTTTGACTGCCCCCCCCCTTCACCTGGCTCAGGTAAAGACCACTGAACAAGTGTCTGTGGTGCAGGCCAGGTACCTTTGGATTGAGAATTGGCCCATTTAGTGCATTTTTTACAGCAGACCAATGTTCTTCATGTTGCCGATCGCAGAGATGACAAAACACACGGTGAAATACAGAACACGCGTGTTACTAAAGCATGTTATGTTATGTTATAACTGTCTGTACTGTCACCCAAGTCCACTTCTAAATGCTCAGAGACCAACCCTCCCTCTGGAACACACTAGGAAATAAACAACAGACTGATTTGACACACACACACACACACACACACACAGGCACACACACACAAGCACACACACATCCACCACTGTGTGTGTGTGTGTGTGTGTGTGTGTGCTGTGGTTCTTCGGTGTCAAGTCAAACCAGTTTAACCAGATCTCTGCCGCCGTTGATGTTTCACAACGCCCACACTCTGCGACCAAAACCCGAGCATTGGGCCACCTGCGTGGTGATACTTTACTGTACTTTATATATCTTCAGTCTGGTCGTGGACAATCTGACAATAACAATCTGACATATCAATCAATCAATCAATAGGCGTCATTGTTTCATGCCAGGGTTAATACAAACATTGAGATTGCTCTTGTATTGTAGATTTCCTTTTGAGTTGAAAACAAAAACGGGACAGGAGGGGCTGGCTGCAGGCTGCAACACGACCAAGGCAGGTAGGCCTATGAGGAATGCTCACCCGGCGGAGACGCGCTCTGTGATTGGCTGATGATTGAGGTGACGTCACAGCAAGCAAACAGCGTCTGTGTCAGGGAGGGCTTTTTTTGTACCGAATGCAAATGACAGCTTCGTTTCGTGGAGAGACACACTGAGAAGAGAAGACGCAATAAAGAAGGATACCGGGGTCGGGGTGAAGATTGAAGATGTTGAGGGCGTCGCTGTGTTTCTGGGGTGAGTTTACCTGCGTCCAGGTGCGCTCCTCTGGGGCCCCTGGACGCTCTGGGGCCCCTGGATGCTCTGGGGCCACACCTGTTTCTGTGTTTCTGTGTTCTCCATTGTCTCTCATGTGCCAAGTCCTTTTCTATATGCTCAACACCACTAGTTAATGTACCTGTTTGAACCCAGTTGCATTGCTCTGGACAACATGGAGCATTTATTTAGTAATTAAGGTGCAAAGTAATCATGATGTGACGTCATGTTGCCTTAAGGCTTAATTAGGGTGGGGTGGGGGACGTGCACCTTATTGGCCTTTACGCACCTGGACGAGCGCTCCTCCAGGTGCGCTCCTCAGGACCTGGATGCTGTGGGGCCCCTGGACGCTCTGGGGCCACACCTGTTTCTGTTTGTCTGTGTTCCTGTGTTCTCCATTGTCTCTCGTGTCAAGTCCTTCTCTATGCTCAACACCACTAGTTATATGTGCCTGTTTGAACCCAGTTGCATTGCTCTGGACAACATGGGGCATTTAGTAATTAAAGTGCAAAGTAATGTTGCCTTAAGTCTTAATTAAGGTGGTGGTGTGTGTGTGTGTGTGTGTGGGGGGGTGCACCTTATTGGCCTTTACTTCTTAACAATGAATCAACTAAGCACCTTTTTATCTGACCTCAGCATTAGATAAGATAAGGGAATCAGATATAAATACAGTTAACAATAGCAGTACTTTAACTATCAGTCACTTGAATGAATGTAATGAATGAAGCAAAGTGCTGAAGCGCTTCAGTTATATTGGGATATTTCTGTGAAAATGTCCACGATTTAATGTTCGACAAGTGTTTGATTTCAATGATGCCTAAAAACTTCTGTGTGTGTATGTCCATAGTCTAGTCTAGTGTGTTTAAATCTCTTGACTTGCATGCCTGTATATAAATGTACAATACATATACATATACCTGTACATGATGAGTATATCCATGTATGTCTGCTACACGCCAACATGTATGTGTAACTCTGCGTGTCTGTGCAGCGTTCTCCCTGGCCGGGGCGCTAGTCGTCTCCATACCCAAGGCTATGTACGAGTTTGCCCGTGGGGACAACATCACGCTGCCCTGCAAGTTTGTCCCCAAGGTGACCGCGCCGTCGCTGGTGGTGGTCACCTGGACCGCGGATGGGGGGGAAGCCAACGTACCAGAGGTAGGAGCCCAACGTACCAGAGGTAGCACCCCAACGTACCAGAGGTAGGAGCCCAACGTACCAGAGGTAGCACCCCAACGTACCAGAGGTAGGAGCCCAACGTACCAGAGGTAGCACCCCAACGTACCAGAGGTAGCGCCCCAACGTACCAGAGGTAGCGCCCCAACGTACCAGAGGTAGCGCCCCAACGTACCAGAGGTAGCGCCCCAACGTACCAGAGGTAGCGCCCCAACGTACCAGAGGTAGGACCCCAACGTAGAGGACTGCGCGGGCCTGGAAAGTAGGCCCTAGCCCGGCCCTGGCCCGAGAGAGTGAGGCCCCAGCCCGGCCCGCCACATTATTAGAACTCTCAGGCCCGAATTAAGCCCGACATTTTTTTAACCTCCCATATTTGCGACTAATGTCGCAAACTAGACTTGTTGCCCATATGCGACAGGTCTAGTTATAGACTTCCGACCTTATTTGAGCAATGTTGATCAATGTTGAATAGGCTACTACAAATTATATCCCAGTGAATAGGCTACAAAAAACAACTCAACACTTAAAGCGTATATCAGTGTTTATTATTAAACGTAGCCTATAAAAACCATTGGAACAATAAGCACACGGAAGTGCGGAGAAACAGTTCCGCTATTATTAACAGAGAAAACAGCTTGTCTTACCCGAGTAAGCCTTGACTAAAATAAAATTCACCAAAACAGGCCATTCCAAGAATAATAATAATCAAGGGCGTATTTTTGTTTTGGACATTGGTGGGGACATCACAGATATTGCGCCAATGATGCGCAATTACGCAACCGTGAGGTGTGGATATTGGTGGGGACATGTCCCCAGCGTCCCCACTAAATTCTACACCCATGATAATAATAAAAAAAACGTCCAATCACACAAAAACTGTCAGCCGCTTAACATGGCAACATGTCTTTTTAAGTCACTTTGCATCATGAAGGAAATGAATCGCATCCACGGTTTCAGGGGCCAGTCCAGTCCTCCTCTCCTCTATTACTCTTCCAGCGGCGCTGAACGCACGCTCACTGCTGCTGCTGCTGGTAATAGAGCCTCTTTGAATTTAATTTAATTTAATTGAGAGAGAGAGAAAAAAAAAAGCCCGAGCCCGGCCCATATCCGAGCTAATGATGTGATCATTGGCCCGAGGCCCGGCCCTCGGGCTGTCGGGCTTTCGGGCCTCGGGCTCCATTGCAGGGCTCTCAACGTACCAGAGGTAGTGCCCCAACGAACCAGAGGTAGGAGCCCAACGTACCAGAGGTAGCGCCCCAACGTACCAGAGGTAGGAGCCCAACGTACCAGAGGTAGCGCCCTAACGTACCAGAGGTAGCGCCCCAACGTACCAGAGGTAGGCGCCCAACGTACCAGAGGTAGGAGCCCAACGTACCAGAGGTAGCATCCCAACGTACCAGAGGTAGCACCCCGACTTACCAGAGGTAGCACCCCAACGTACCAGAGGTAGGAGCCCCAATGTACCAGAGGTAGCACCCCAACGTACCAGAGGTAGGAGCCCAACCGTACCAGAGGTAGGAGTCCAACGTACCAGAGGTAGCGCCCCGACGTAGCAGAGGTAGCACCCCAACGTACCAGAGGTAGCACCCCAACGTACCAGAGGTAGGACCCCAACATACCAGAGGTAGGAGCCCAAGGTACCAGAGGTAGCGCCCCGACGTACCAGAGGTAGCACCCCAACGTACCAGAGGTAGGAGCCCAACGTACCAGAGGTAGCGCCCCGACGTACCAGAGGTAGCGCCCCAACGTACCAGAGGTAGGAGCCCAACGTACCAGAGGTAGCACCCCAACGTACCAGAGGTAGCACCCCAACGTACCAGAGGTAGCACCCCAACGTACCAGTGGCCTCACCGACATGTTGGGGTGGAGTGTGTGCAGTAGTAGTAGTAGTACTAGTAGTAGTTGTAGTAACGTAAACCACTTTCAAATCGAGGACACTTTCATCATTAGAGCGGTGTGTGCTGCATGTGTCAATCACATGACCCCGCCCACAGATTTACATCCAGGCTGGACAATACTAATCCGTGACATAGACATCGCGTTGAAGTCAAACACACAGCATATAATACCCTTATAATGTCCAAATGTTTTACTCACCGTTTGCCGTACTGTTTGATGCACCATGCATATCTGATGATCCAAAAGGCTTGTCTTTATTTCAATGATGTGTTTGATTGTTATTTCATTTTATTGATGATGTTTTATTCAGTTTGGTTCTGAATTAATTAAATCATTTGCTAATTCATCAAGTGATTATTTTATTTGATTGCATTTTAATCGATTACACATTCATTTATTAATTTTTGTTACTTCCACCCCTCATACGTTATGGCAGCTCTCCCCTGGGATCCGGGCTCTTGTTGGTTTGCTTGGAAGTATTTAACGGCTTGGATAAGAATAGCCCTAGGGATATGTTTTGTATAAGGGGACTAAAGTGACCTCTTAGAACCATGTGATATCATAAACACTCTTGAATACTTTCACCTTCGTCAATGATCAAATGTCCACTTGAATCTATTCATCAATTACTTGATAGTTTTTATTGCAGGGCTTTAGCAGGGGAACAGAGCAATGCATAGCAAAAGGTTAGCAACACATGTCATAATAAAACTTATTAGGATTAAATGTATGATAAATGCAATAATCCCAAGCAAAGCACTCAACCTCCTCTCCCTAGGGGAGTGAGGACCCATAATGAGGAATGGTTATGGAGTAACAGGGGAACAGGGAATTAAATATTAATAGTAAAAAATTATAATTAGACTTAGCCTAAGCATAAGTGAATAACAGCATGGCAAAAATGGAAAATACAAAACCTTAAAATAAACCTTTAAAAAAGGAGGTAACACACTCTTAAGAGATATATATAACCTTAGTAAACACCAGTACATTATGGGCACAACTTATGATAAAGGGAAGAAGGAGGAGAAACTATATTGAAGGGTTATCAGGTCAATAGGTGTGTGTGTGTGTGTGTGTGTGTGTGTGTGTGTGTGTGTGTGTGTGTGTGTGTGTGTGTGTGTGTGCCAGCCAACGGAGGGCCATATCAACACCCTACACCTTCTCACTCTAAGGCATTTAGGACATGTCATGAGGAATTGTCATGGGGCAAAATGGGAAAGGGAGAAAAAATAAATAAGATAAAAATAAAAAACAAAAAAATTAAAATAAATAAAAATAAAAATGAAAAATATAAATAAATGAAAATAAAAATGAAAAATATAAATAAATGAAAATGAAATAAAATGTGTTCTTTTCAGTAGGTGGGAATGAATATGACTTTTAAGAGATCCCGACAGGGGCATAACATAAGTAATTATAATAGGGTAAATGTAAGGGTACTTTTCGAATATATGTTTTTTATAGGAGTCAGACACCTGTCTGTCGGGGCCCGGGGGAAAGGAAGGTCAGCGTAACCATCAACAAGTCCTCCCCGTCCCCTCGCTATGCCCATGTTTTGTCTAAAGGCTTCTTGGAATCTTAATATTCTCGTAAAGCCATAAAACCTCCACATATCTTGAGTCCATATAATGATGGTAATAAGTAAAAAGTAAAGACGTCCGTTCCAATAACGGATTTATAAGAAAAGGTGTACAAACAGGTTATAAAAATATTAAGCATAGTTAAAAGGAAAAAACCTAAATAAACCAATTATCTGGTTCATGGTGTGTGTGTGTATGGGTGTGGGTTTGCATGCGTGTTTGTGTGTGTGCACGGAGAGTGTGACGCAGTTCTTATCACCAAACGATAGCGGATTCATACGAAAAGACGTCGTGACTAGTTGACCAAAATGCTATACTAATACTGTATTAAACAATAATAAAAACAAGGAAAAACTGAATTAAAACATGTTTAGGTTATTCAGGCTGTCTGGGTGGAACTAGGCCCCGAGAGCCGCACCTGTGTTCCACATCCACCAGTTCTTATCACCAGACGATAGCAGATTTATACGAAAAGGCGTCGTGACTAGTTGACCAAAATGCTATAACTAATATTAAACATTATTAAATTGATACTGTGAGTAATAAAAACAAGGAAAAACTAAATTAAAACGTTTTTAGGTTATTCAGGCTGTGTGGGTCGTACTAGGCCCGAGGGCCGCACCTGTGACGCAGTTCTTATCACCAGACGATAGCGGATTTATAAGAAAAGGCATACAAACAGATTATAATAACATTAGATATGATTAAATTGATACCCGGGCAAATGGAAAAGGAAAAAAATAAAACCAAATAAAACGACCGGGACGGGTCTCTATCGTATTGCCGTCTCGGTCTATTCGGCTAGGGGGGGGGGGAGGGTAGTACGCGGGTTTAGATAAGGCTCTCTACTCACCCGGGGTCTCTACCCCCTTCGCCGAAAGCACAAAGCCTCTAATCTAATTCAACAATGTTATTAAAATAAAGCCGGGAAGCTTCACGGTCCCGTTGGACTGCGGAGGCATCTTCCCCTCGATGGACCATCGAAAACAATGCCTAAAACTAAACTGCAGAGATAGCGTAAAGCTAAACTCGAGAAATAGCCTAAACTAAACTGGAGAAATAGCCTAAAACTAAAACTCGAGAAATAGCCTAAACTAAACTGGAGAGATAGCCGAATACCGAACTGGAGAGATAGCCTAAGTGTTCACTCGCCGCAAACGACTAAGTTCTATCTTGCCGAGACCTAAGACATAACAAGAAAAAAATGCCCGAGATTTCTTGTGCTTCTTTTTCTTCATCTTGAGGGCGTCCTTCTCCTGGCCTCTGGGAGACTCTGATGACTCTGATGACTCCCCCTCTCTGTCTCTCTTTTAATGCACATTCACTTGTTGCCCCTTTTATAGACTTCTCCGGAGCCTCAGATGCCCTCGCCCTTTGGCCTAGTTACCATGGCGCATGTGCCAATTTCTCCAAAACTTAGAGCCTCCCTGGTGGTTTTCAGGGGAGAACTACAACCTTTGGCTAAAGGTTGGAGTGCTTATCCAGGCATATGATATACTTGGCATTATATACCCAATGACTATACATAACTGCCCTATATGCATTAGCAGAGCACTGCAATTATGGGACATTGCATGACGAGCTAATCAGAGATAGAATAGTAGTCGGACTGGCTGATTTAAGGCTGTCCGAACGCATGCAAATGGAGAAGGATTTAGATCTGGAAAAAGCCATGAACATGGCAAGACAATCAGAGGAGATAAAAAAACAACAAAACACACTGAGGAGTGATGCCAGTAGTGTAGTGCAGATGGATGCCGCCACTGTGGACAGAGTGTTTGAAGGCAGAAATCAAAGAGAAAAGCCCAAGTTCAACAAATACAAAAGGGATGGAGCAAAGCCACACTTCAGCAGCCAAAGTACACATAGCTCCCAGTGCTTCAAATGTGGTGGCCCACCTCACTTTAGACATGAGTGCCCTGCCAACGATGCAAAGTGTCATGCATGTGGAAAAAAAGGTCACTTTCAGCGTGTCTGTCGTGCAGGTGAAAACGTGGATGGTATTGAGACGGAGGAGGAGGATGAAAGTTTCTTCCTGGGTTCTGTGACGTCCGACAAAGCTGCATGGACCGTTAACATAGGAATAATGAACACCACAATCAGGTTCAAACTCGACACTGGAGCAGATGTCACTGCTGTGTCACAGACTGATATGAACAGTATATTTTCCGGTGCACAGCAGCCTGTTCTCCAGAAAGCAGAGAGACCTTTGCTGGGACCGGGACGGATCCCGCTGGATGTGTCAGGGTTCGTCAGACTGCAGTTGAGGAGTGGAGTCAAGCAGACCATGCAGAAGGTATATGTGGTCAAAAAGCTGTGCACGCCCTTGCTTGGATTTCCAGCCATTACAGCCCTTGGCCTGCTCAAACGTGTTGACAGCATGGATTTGGACACTCTCAAGTCAACTTACCCTAGACTGTGCAGCGGGCTAGGTGAGGTGAAACAGGCATATCACATAAAACTTAAACCAAACGCTGTGCCTTTCTCACTGAAAACCCCTAGGAGAATTCCCCTGCCGCTGGTGGGAAAAGTCAAGGAAGAGCTCCAGCGAATGGAAGAGCTGGGCGTCATCAGCCGTGTGGAGGAGCCAACAGACTGGTGTGCCGGTATGGTGGTCGTACCAAAGAAAAACAGTCCACGCCTGAGAGTGTGTGTGGACTATACTGGCTTGAATGAGTATGTGTGCCGTGAAAAGTACATTCTGCCGTCTGTGGATCAGTCCCTTGGAATGCTTGCCGGAGCAAAAGTGTTCAGTAAGTTGGATGCCAACATGGGGTTCTGGCAGATCCCCTTAGTCGAAGAGTCAGCCAAGTACACCACATTCATAACACCCTTCGGGCGGTTCCACTTTAACCGTCTTCCCTTCGGCATCAACTCAGCACCCGAACACTTTCAGTGCATGATGGGCGGAAGTCATAGAGGGGTTGGAGGGTGTGGTCTGCCACATTGATGACTTACTAGTGTGGGGGCGGGATCAAGATGAGCATGACACTCGACTCCACGCTGTGCTGCAAAGAGTGGAGAAAGCAGGCATCACCCTGAATGGTGAAAAGTGTGAACTCTCCAAGAGCGAGATGGCCTTTTTGGGCCATATCATCACAGCCACGGGCATCCGGCCCGATCCGAAGAAGACTGAGGCTATCACGGAGATGAAGGAGCCCACAAATGTGAGTGAGATGAGGAGTTTTCTTTGGCATGGTCAACCAGCTGGGAAAATTCATTCCTCAGCTGGCGGAAAAAGACAAAGCACTCCGTGACCTTCTCTCGAAAAGAACTGCTGGGTGTGGGGACACGGACCAGGTAATAGCGTTTAAGGCGCTGAAGGAGGCACTTGCTTCCCCTCCAGTGCCTGGCCATGTATGACCCAAACAGAGACACTAAAGTATCAGCCGATGCATCATCATATGACTTGGGAGGCGTTATTCTCCAGAAGGTGGACGGTGAATGGCGTCCTGTGGCTTATGCATCGCGGTCACTCTCTCCAACTGAACAACGCTATGCACAAGTTGAAAAGGAGGCTCTGGGCCTCACATGGGCCTGAGAACGGTTCCGGGATTTCCTCCTGGGAAAGCATTTCATCCTGGAGACCGACCATAAACCACTTCTCAGCCTACTTGGAGCTCAAGCACTCGATCTTCTGCCGATAAGAATTCAGCGCTTTCAGAATGAGGCTCATGCGCTACTCGTACAACAATCGTACATGTGCCAGGGAAGTCCACTCTGGACAGCGGATACATTGTCACGCTCGCCTGTGAAAGCGAGTATGTCCCAGATGAAATCGAACTGATGGAGAGTACAAACATATATGTGGACTGTATCATTGAAAATCTGCCTGCCAGTCCCTCATACATAGAAAATCTGAAAGAGCAGCTCAAAGCAGACAGTGTCTGCTCACGGGTCATGACACTGTGCAGAGAAGGATGGCCAGCGCATGTAAAACAGGATTCAGTGTGGAAAAACTACTGGCTAGAGCGAGCCACACTCACAGTGGAAGACGGCTTGCTACTAAAAGACTCACGGCTGGTAATACCTGCAACACTTCGGAACGATGTGCTAGCCAAGCTGCATGAAGGACACCAAGGTGTTGTGAAATGTAAAGCACGCGCATGCCAGTCTGTATGGTGGCCAGGACTCGGTCAGCAGATAAATGACATGGTACTCAAATGCAGAACATGCATACAAGAGAGACACAATCGCAATGAGCCGCTCATGCCCTCAGAGCGCCCTGACCGACCATGGCAAAGGTTGGGGGCGGACCTCTTTGAACTGGGAGGTAAGACGTACTTACTTGTCGTCGACTACTTCTCGAGATATATTGAGATTGCACTCTTATCTCACACCAGATCCACCGACATCATTACTCATCTAAAGTCGATATTCGCTCGCCATGGCATCCCGGAGGTAATGATGTCAGATAACGGACCTCAGTTTTCTGGACAGGCCTTCGCCTTGTTTGCAGCTGCATACGGATTCAGACATGTCACGACAGGCGGTCCAGACGGTGAAAAATCTTCTAAAAAAGGCAGATGACCCCTATCTGGCTCTACTCGCTTATAGAGCCACTCCTCTTCAGAATGCGATTACAGCCCGAGCTCAGCTTCTCATGGGCCAGACTTTACGCACCGACCGGGTGCCAAACGGTTTCCCATCTCATCTGGGACCCTACCACTGCCTGACAGCAGCGCACTGGCTCAGAAAGGAAAAGGAGAGAGGATGTCAGATGCTGCCATACTTACACAGGCGGGTCACCCAGTGCAAAAATGCTCAGTAACTTGTCCACCAGGAGAACGGGTATGGGTCACCTGACGCTAAGACGTCCTGGAACTGTGATCCAGAACCACCTTTTACTCCAAGGTCCTTTATTTTGGTGGATTTACCTCAGGGGGTGGTGAGGACGCAAACCGCCTTGCATCTGATACCTCTACAGACGCCCTAACAAGAGCAGGACTTCCACCACAGCCAGCACATGTCAGAGCAAGGCTCCCCCGTCACACCTCCATTCTCACCTGCAGAGACTCCCACTCTCAGAACTAGGTTCTGCGGAGAGCCCGTCATTAAGCCCAATGGGCTTAAGCTTGTGAACTGAAATGAAAGTGAAAGAAATCTTTTATTGTTGTGTTATGGTGTCCTGGTTATGTGAAAGCTTAGTTGAAGCTAATGGGTGTAGTTAAAACACGGGTTATGTTACAATGGGAGAATTCAGGGACACAGCAGTTGTTTAATTAATGCACAGTTTTTAATACAGTTCCAATGTTCACTAAAGTGCCTAACATTGTTTTCCTTAAGGGTTCGAATGGATTGACATGAACAGTTTATTCTTTGTTATCTTAAAAGGGAAGATGTGGGTATTGTTCAATTTACTCACAACAGTTGATTGTATATTAGGTTTAGCCAATAGGAAGCTCCCTATGTTGGTAGGCTGGGGACCAATAGGATGAGGTGGTGAATGGTGGGTGCGGGGATATTTACGGATGTGTGGGGGCGGGAAAATAAAGATGTCAAACGGTTATACACAGTCTGGTCTCACGCGCATTATTAAGCGAACTCGACAATTGAACACATAATGTTTCTCAATAATTGAATCATAACATATCATTACCTGGATATGGTCGATAATAATTTAACCATAACATATCATTAACTGGATATGATAACTTACTATCATGCAACATCATGATAATTCTGAACGTTTACAATAACCCCACATCACCCTTCATTCTCCTACTATCACATGGCTTTTCGGACACCGGTGAATCAATCCTTCTGTGTGTGTGTGTGTGTGTGTGTGTGTGTGATCCCAGAGCATGTGAGGGAACGTGACGTCACACTCTCCTGCTGCACCACTAGATGTCGCTGTTTACCACATGAAAGTCTTACCAAACAATGGTTGGTTATCCCAAATTAAACATGAATTTAAAATACTAATTATTATGTACACAGTTACATATATAAATATGACATATATATACACAATATTACTATTTCATTGACTATTTGTACTTTGTCCTTTATAATGTGTTCTGCTTTGTTAGCCCTGTTTTTAACGCCCGTATGACACCCATTGACCTCTGAACCATCCCTGGAAGGAGGGACAACCACAACCTGGAGGAGGTCCTCCATCAGATACGAGGGAGTCAGAGAAGACACACTGAATACACAATGTTTGTGTCTAGAAGGATCTCCTGCGGTCCTGACCCCAAGTGGTCCGGTTGCTTCACTGTGAGGCTGCTGCTAGTGACCTGGACTGAGCAGTTTGGCAGCTCTGGCTCACTAGCGCCTCCCTCTGGACTGATGTCCAACACGGGGGCTGACACAGGACCTGCTGCTGGCTTCTTCCCGCCCTTCAACATTTGACCAATGACC